>JANTOQ010428906.1:0-11707 GCA_027564595.1 Bythotiara depressa
TAATAATAATAACAACAATAATAATAATAATAATAATAATAATAATAACATTTTCTTGATGTTTTGAGAATATGTTTATACACCAAGCAATATCCATAAATAGCGACTTGGCAAGTGTAGTCATCAAGTCTAATATTTTGGCATTTATCTCTTTAGTACTGCGTCATAGAAGATGTATATGTGACCTGGTAGTAAACAATATTTAAAAAGTTTTGTCACATCAATTCGTATTTGCGTCATGTCTAGATTTCAGATCAATATTTTTGTTTAATATATTTTATTTTGTATTATCTGATAGAAAAATTCTAAAGAGTAATAGAAATGATATTTATAGACGAATGAGCAAGGATCGAGCCTGCGGTATTAACATCCAACCAATTTGTTATTATCCTTGCATTCAATTCATAAGCCCTGTGAACTTTTCCGTAATCTTATAATACAGTAAATCCTATGAACGTTGCGGTAATCTTATGGTATTTCCTGTACAATTATTTTTATCCGCAGCTGTCCATATAAAATGTTACCATACTATACCGTACCATACCATACAATAAATTGTGGTACAATCTTAGGATTCTTTGCGATTTATACTTCCTTCCTCTTTTGGCACCTTTCCCTAAGTGCGCAATACACGAGCATGGGCAGGGCGTGGTTTTACATTTTCGACATACTTCTTTTATGACATCACAAATACCACAAAGGCACTAACCACGAGGCAAGTGAGACCCTGCTTGCCCACATCATATTAGTTCTATCGTGTTTCTCGTAACTACCTCTTGGGTAGTCGATGCAATAGGGCCTAAGCACGAAGTAGCCTAAACCTGAAAAAGTTTCATAATTTTGTACAGTCTATTTTACTAATACTTGTGACATCATAAAATTGCAGAAGAAAGTTGAAAAGGAGCTATGTTCTTTGATTTATCATCAATACACGTCATGTCAACAAACAGTCACATAATTGTTTTCTATGTGCTGAGACGTAAACAAGATTGAAACGTTGTCCCAAGTGTTTTTGCCATTTATTGAAGCAAACCAATAAACAATCGTCAATCGTCTCTAATCGTCAACAGTACTGGAGAGGGATTGTTACTTTGCAAATAGGTTTTAAACATGTAAAATATAGTATCTGTCACTTATGCGCTCTCCTTTTTAGATCCTCGTCCTGAACACAAGTGGTCGTTTACTTGCCTGTTGGTTTGTTGACCGCAAACTTTTTATTTCATTAGGAACGTCGGCATTTAAGTTGCTCATAAAGAAATGTACAATAAACATTGATTCAATTAATAACAGTAGTTTAAATACCACACCTTTGGCAGAAATCTTTGCATAGCCCATCCCTTTTTTGTATTCTAATGTTTTATTATAGCCTCTACCACAGCATTTACATTAAGTTAACCTCAATTATGTCAGTAAAAATTACAACTTCATGAGTTTCAGCAGTGGAGGTTTTTTAAATGACGGCACTCCTCAGCGAGGCTAGGTTACGAAACTCGCAATGACATACCTGTCATTGCCATAAATACATGCCATGATATGGAAATGAAAGTAACATTTGAGAGATATCTTCCTCACCGTAACAATGCTAGGCTATATAGCGATAAAGCTATTTCTACTGATACCGGATCCTTAGTCATTTTTAAATCATGCAAAATGTAATTGTAACTCTTTTATGACTGAATATACCTACTGCTTATTGTAAAAGACCTAGTTAAACCTTTATAATTTCATGAAAACCAAGGGGATCAAATCACCTTTTACCAACTTTATTTTTCCGTTTATATATAAAAATTAACCCCCTGGAAAACACAAAACTGCAAAGAAATGAGTAAAGATTTATGTTCATTCCCGGGGACACTGTTATCAAAGAGTTAAATCGCTGTTCACTGTATCCATTCCAGACCATCACGTGACAAATAAATCATGATTTCAGGCTGTATACTTCTGATTTCAATGTGAACAGTCTGAACAGTTTAAATGTAAACAGTCTGAACAGTTTATCCTTAACTTTAAGAGGTCTTCAGGGCAAGACGGATCTGCATATTCATGTGTCATAAAGAACCACAATTTAATTGTTTGGGATACCTTACATGAGTGTTCCCATGATACTAGGCCTATGGTGGGGGTGGAGAGTAGTTCTAGAAAGTTATTATTTGTGATTTTGTTTTTTGTTTACAACTGCTGGAGTTGTGGAGATTCAAATGTTCTAGACTGCTGGAGAAAAAATCTAAGAGAAAGAATACACAAAATTTCATCTATTATTCCAGGAATTACAAATTTGTTGAGACCGAAGAAATCAAGCTTGCCAAGTTAAAAAAGCACTATGAGAGCCAGAAAGGTCTTAGGAATGTTGAGTCAAACATGAGAAATACAAAACAAATAGTGTCTAAAAGCAGTCTCTACAGATAAGAATTGAAACTTGATGTCCATTTGGCCTCAAAATGAACAGAAAAAATCAACAATGGCGTCGCTATTGGCTAAATGGTCTATTCCATGTTAAATAACGAAGCTACCAGCATCCATACCGGTTATCCCTGCAAATGAATAAATTAATTAATACTAATTTGTTGTTACGTTGTTTGTTTTCCCGGGGGTTGATCGTTGGCAATAGTAAAAGCTGATAAAACCCCCTGGTTGAAAAAATAAGATAAATGTTTTTAATAAAAGAGGTTACAATAGATTGGTGTACATCTAAAGCATTTAATACAATATAGTTTAAAAAATATATATAACAGTTTGAAAGGATCCATTACAACACCCTGTTTTGTTAAAAAACGAGGACGTATATTACGTGAGTCAACCTAAAAATTTGCAATGACCTTGAAAAGCGTTAATCACATGAGGATAAAATTATTTGAATAATTTTTCTTCTTTAAAGTTTCATTGTTATAATTTTACGTCTTAATTTACGTATGCCACACGCCTATTACTGTCTAAGATGTGTCAATATAATGGTGACGAAATTATTTCAACAATTTTTCTTTCTAATTAGTGAGTTTTAATTGCTATGGTTATATTCACAATAATCAACTAATTACTTTAAAAAAAAAAATTACAATGTAATTATTCTCTCAAGTTATTTTTACAAATAATTGTGAATGTCCATTATTTCACCGTTTACTTCAAAACAGTTAACAGAGAAAAACGATTTAAAAAAATGTCTCCCATTTACTTAAAAGATCGGCAAATGTCGTCATACATACAACCTTGGTAATAACTTTGTTGTTGTAAAGTTCCAAATATTCGTTTGAGATTCACGTTTTGGGTACTAGATCCGAATCTGTTTGTCATAAACACGAAAGGGAATCTTTTAGTAAAACGTGTATATAAAAAATATGACTAATTACTTGTTATTTGTCGTTATATCTTGTTAACAAAGATTATGATTTGCGCCTTCTGCATCGTAGTTCCTGTTAGTAACCACAAGAAACAGGAAGAGAAAGTCTCGATTCTTTGTTCATATTCGTGATCATGAATAAGGCAAGCTCAACTTGGTCTGTCTTAGTGTTCAAAAATAAAGATTTCTATGTGAATGATAATGTACTCACTAAAGAAACACTGTAAAAATCCACTTAGTATAGGCACATACAATTCCTTTATCGATAATTCGGAGGTTGAATTTATCGGGATATTGTGCAAGATATAAATAATAATCCGTATCCTATCTAAATGACGTTTGACACACAAAAACTAATTAATATGATTAAAATCGCCCTATTGAGTTTACGTTAGTTACCAAGACAAAAACTTGGACAAGCTTCCACTTTCCTGAACTTTTTTTTATGGCAAATGAAGTACGTGATTTAATCAGACATATCATAGACAAAAAAGGAAGGATAGTTACAATTCGTGGGAACATATGATGCGCAAGATCTTAACGTAGTTTATCGTTTAATTAGCCATTTTGTCGGTATTCTTTTAATTAAATCATGTTTCAAATTCTTCACAATGCCAACGCAGATAATTCAATTCCATTGTGACGGTGTATTTAAAGTCCGACTGCTGTTGAGACGCTTATAAGTGATGCTAGGAACAGTCTGGTGCGGGTCTGCAGGCATATCAAGCATATTCATTCATCAGCAAAAAACGAAAAAGTACGACACTGGAGTTAGAGACAAAGTGAAAAGGTGCAAAAATATTTTCTTTTTATTATTTACTTCGTATTTCAATATTTTTCTATACATTCTTTACTTAATTACTATACATGACTTCTCATAGTTAGTTTTGTTTCTTAGTTAATAAAACTTTCTGTTTGTATAAAACTTTCCATCGAAACATTTAAAATTTTATGACGAACCTGGAGTCTTAACAGCTTCTACCAAAGTTATTTTACACTACATTAATTTCCAATAATTAAACCCTTGGATAAATGAAAATGGCAATGAAACGAGCAATGATTTGATTCCTTTCTGTAGACACAACGCATTAAACGGTTAACACATTAATGTAGGATATTACGAATTGGTTCTAAAGGCGAATTGTCTTTCCGCGCGGACAGAAAAAAGGTTGAATGAGTTTCTATTTTTTCGCGTGATATTTTTCAACTGTCATTCAAAAAGTCGCTCCGCGCGGAAATGTCGCATAGTGGAAACTCGTCTTAACTCGACCCTTCAGAAAAAAAAATCCACTAACTAACTTAGTCAGCGTACCTTGGCATTGGAATTTTGCAAATTTTAATCAATCCACAGATGCTCGTGGTTAAATCGAAATGAATGTATTTGTTTGAGTGACACCGCGAGACTAATTACATATCTACACTGTCTTGTATGCTGTCTGGTTTTTGTAGTCTCTAAATATTACTAGTCTTTGATTTACATAAAATATTCCTTCCACTAAAACACATCCAACTGCGAACATGAAAAAAATCCTTAACTTCCACGTTAATCTGATGTGATCATTTCCGTAGAATTTTTATTTATTTATTTATTTAGATTATTTATTTATGCGTTCGTTCGTTCGTTCGTTCGTTCGTGTATTGCAATTATTTTTATTTATTCAAAAATGCATCGTTGGATGAAAATGGTACGAATGTTACGGTAACCGCAAGAAGTTTAATAGGAATATTCATCTGATTTAATTATCTCATAAAATCCTTTATCACGTCTACGATTTTATACCGAGACATGCTGACACTTGCTATTATATCACAAAGATTTGATATGCAAGCCTCTTTTTATGACTTAGATTCGTTGTTTTAGATTCGTGATCTAATTTTATGTTATATCACTTTATGGGGTTATGTAATTCAGAACTTGTCGTTTGTATCGTGCATAGGAAGTCTCATATATTACCAGATCTTTTGCACAGTAACAACTGAAATCGTTTCTTTAAAGTGTGTCTCCTGTAATACTGCTAAACGTTCTTTATTTGTGACGGAAGAGTTCACAATGTCTGCTTTGTTTCATGTTACTCCCCCTTAATTACGTTGTCAGTTTTCCTGACAAATGAGGTAAAAAATAAACAATCAATCAATCAACCAACCAACCAACCAAACAAACAAACAATATGGCAGCTATTTAATGTATTTTTTAGCAGCAATAAACCTTAACTTTTATTTTATTTGATAAGAAGCATTATTATTTAAAACAGGAAAGACACGGCACGTGCTCCATTCAGTATAATCGCTAGTAGATAAACAAATGCTTTTAGAAGCGATACATAAAACAAACAAACAGCCATAGTCATACCTGCCCTTAACAAACCGGATAAAATGTTTGGACATTAATAAATTTTCACTCTGGTTATGTTTGTTGCGAATATTTATTCGGCACATTTGCGGATGGTAACATTACATAATACAGCAAGATCCTACAACGCATTTAAACGTTTTAGAAATAACCCTCTCGATGCGTAGGGTAAAAATCAAAGTAAATAAATGTAAAGTTTTTGAAACGCTCAAATACGGTACCGTAGTAGTACTGTCTGTAAACAGTTTGTTTCTAATCATATTTAATCACTGTAAAAGTTTTTTTTTTAAACAAAGAATATATATGATATTCTACTATTCATAATTATTCCTAACGTTTCCGCCGATTTTCTTGAAGGAAAGAAAAGGGTTCGAGAAATGTAAATGGACTGAAAAATAAGATGGCAAAAGGCTAATTTAAATATGGCCTTTTTATTCACATAAAGTTTTCCAGTGGGCACATGATAGTCATACAACAATGTATGTAACAGTTCTTAATCCTATTAGTACTCTGCTTTTGGGGGCTCTTGACTCGTAATGCAAGGATCTGTAAATTTGGCACATATATTAACTGTTACGAAAGGAATGTTTTAGAGAACATTATTTTCCGATGACGTCAATTCTGAAGACAAATGTATCATCTTTGAAATCAGTGGAAAATTTCCAACAAAATGATATAATATGACATACTTTAAAATAAAAAAATATATTTTTGCAACATTTTGATGTTACCATCTATCATCCGTAACCTTGGTAATGGAAATAAATATTTTCAAAAATAAACAACATTAAAAAGATTGATACCCCCTCCCCCAGCCCCAGTACTGATAGGGTTAAACGTTGTCAGCACGTTATTTGACCATGATGTGTCCACTGGGATATGCGTGCTTAAATTAACTACATCACTTCCACATCGTATAAAAAAAAAAGAGTGTAATCGATAATTGTTAAAAACTAATCTCTAGTTATCTGTCTGAAACCCCGCGTTTTCATAAGGACTTGGTAAGCAAATCTAAAGGGAAATGATTAATAAAACATTCATTTAATTTACTTTGGAAATAATCCTCTTATCTGATATATTAAATACATATATCATCGTTATTATTACATTTTGATGGCACCGATTAAATATACTTAACAAGTTTTAAAGTCTCCACTGGAAGAGTACTGCCTATAAAATTTTGGCGATGATTGCATTTTGATGACAATGCAAATTACAAATCTTAAGGTACTGGAAGGGACACTTTGAAAAATGCTTAAGAGTAAATGTCATGACAAAATTGAACCGTGTCGGCAATAATCAGAGTTCGAAGGTAATGCGTTAATTACCTACCTTACCGAGATTTTTGACCATATGGGAACTAGAATTTACATTTTTGAAAACCCTAATTGTGATGTGAATGTTAAAACATGATGAAAAAATATGTTCTAAAATTCATTAGCTGGGGCAAAGCGCAGATAGTGTTTGTTTACCCTCCTACCCTATGCTACTTTGGAAAGTGAGCTTTTGGACTTGTGCGACATATATCAAAGAGTCACGCAGGAAAAGTTTCTACTTCTCTCCTTCATGAAACTAAAAAACACAAGAAAATTGGTCGTACAATACCAAACTCAAATGCATGTGTTTTGGAGATGTCCCTTAAAGTTTGAATACGATGGATTGATTTTCTAGTTAATTTCTAATAACAATTTATCACCGTAGTAACTACATAGTCTTACAATTGATGAATAGCAGTAAGGGGGAGAGTACTGTAAGTCGTAGCTTCCAAAATATCTTCCAAATCTCATAAATTGAAAGATAAAATTACCAGCAGATGTCAAGCTGATAACAACTTCTTGTTAAAATTTAATAGCAATGTTTTAGTTAATGACCATACCAAGGTTTACGCATGTATGATTTCTGAAAGGTACATTTTTGAAATCTCAAAGTCTCAAAAACGTATGTAGAGGAGAGAGAATATCATGACATCACTGAAAGATGTGGTTGATAAGTAGATTTTTTTTACGTTGATTCAAGCTTCCCGGGATCTGTAAGAAACATTTCTGAAAAAGACTCTATGGAGGAGAGGGCAAGAATGATGTCGCTCAAAGTTTGTTGTCACACAGTGAATTATCACCATAAATGTCTCACGTGTCTGACACATTAAAGAGCGAGAGGGTGGCATTACAGTGCAAACATTGCTCAATGAATGAGCTTCAAGTAGTTAATTGGATGGTAAAGTTTTCATTACTAAAGTTGGTAGCTACAACAGCAATGTTGTACAAAAAAAACGTAACACGAGTTCAAGCTTTGAGTGAATACATGTTCGGTAACTTTTACCGTTAGACCCGGAAGCATTTTTTCTAAAGTAGGCAATTTTTATCAGTTTTGCTGCAACGAATCGTTGCTGCACTTTAACGGCATCAAAACAGCACTATCCGACTCAGTATTTAATGTAGATTACAACTGGCTAATCGGCATTTCCTGAATATCTACAGTTCCAGAGATATTAACACTGTTATGAAACGGTCCGTAAAGACGCCTAAAGCGTCTAAAAGTAAACTCGGGTCATGTTATTACTATTAAAAACATTCGTTTGTTTTTAAAGATTTAATTTTTGGCGGCCATTTGTCATATGTTTCATGTCACAACACATTTCATATAGGCTACACCCAAAATAAATTAGTGAAACATACTGATATTGATATATGTCTGGCATATGTCTGACATGCCAGACATATCAAATAGGGAAATACCTGAGCTTATAGCAAAATGTTTTATATGTCATGAAGGTGAAGAATCAGTCAATGTAAACTAACCAAGCGAAGGCTCTAATTTGATTAAGTTCAAAAGCTTACACATTTTTCTGTAGTGATTATAATAGTGTAATGTGACACAAAATATGTGTTTAAATTATGCGATCGTTATAAAGACAACAACAAGTTCGTTTTTTCTAGTATTTGTAGATTGTTTATTAATCAATTTATATTTTATAACATAACCTGTAAAATGTGTAGGAATGTATTTTTTTGCTTGATTTTAATTATGTTCGTGATGAATGGTTTGTTTGAAAGACATTTCGAAGTGGTGGGTCCGCAAAAATTCCCTCCCCCCTACGCGGTTTAAAAAACAACAACTATTGAACGGCATAAGGTATGATGCTGAAATTTCGTCACTTTTATTTGATTTATTATATTTAACTATACTACAATTGTCCTGAAAGTTTCAAATTTATATCTTTTCGAGAAGGGGTAGAAAGGTTAAGTCTTTCATAGGTGCTTGGAAAAAATTCATAAATCCTGATTTTTTTAATTTTCTCCTTCTGAATGAGTTTTTTCAATTGACATGTTTGATATTGTTTTTATGTAATTATATTTTGTTCTGATTGCAAAATTACATATACACTTGAGTAAATACCTAGATAATTGTATAATTATCATATTTTTCCTATTTACGTTTGCTGATGATGACGTCATATATAACGCCATATTTATTATCCTTTTGAAAGTTAACATATGTATGTGTCTATAACTGTGCCCAGTTTAAACATTTACCATTTTCCAAACTAAAGTTAAGGTTGGTCCCCCCCCCCGCACAATATAAGGGGGTCAAAATAGCCCACACAAAATAAATAGGGTTAAGAAATTACAGTGACAATCAAATTTAATTACACCGCTAATTAAAGAAATCATGCAACAGAGATGTTATAGGAAAAGGGGGTTCCTGGAGGTGTGTCACTACTGTGTCACTACTGTACTGTCAGTAATAATATATATATTTTAAGTATCATTATTTCTTTTGTGGGTAATTCCCTTGGCGATATCACTATGGTACCTTGATAGTGTACCTTATATATGTCTTTGTTGGTAAACTGTCAAATGTTAATATATTTAAGAGAACAAACAAACAAACAAACTAATATAGCTGTTCTAGAAAAATAAGGAATTTTGGTCCTCTCGGAAAAATGAGCTGTTCTTAAGAGCAGGTTTTCATCTCCTGGCAAATTGAGTTTTTCCAAGAGAGATATTTGTTCTGACTTCCTGGCAAATATAGCTGTTCTAAGAGAAATATATTTCTTGTGCGCTGGGAGATTTGAGCTGTTCTAAGACATATTTTATCTGACGTCCGGGAAAAAGTAGATTTTCCTGGAAAATTGAGTTGTTTCATCCTCTTTCCTGGTAAATAGATGTATCCTGAGGAAACCATTTCTAGATTCTCCCTAAGAATATACTTTCTGGAAGTTACGAACGCCTAATTTCTTAGAACAGCTCTGTTGGCTACTTCAGAATTAATATCCAAAATATATTTTATACTGAGAAACGGTTAATCATTCATTTATGTTTTAGATGATGTTGATCGTGGAAATTTCCATCTTCATGCTAACAACGTTCCCTTTCGTTGCTCGTAGCAATACATTTCTGGACAAACTTAAGTATAGGATCATGAATCCAGCTCCTGGTGATAATGCCCAAACAGTTATGTTAAGAAATGATTTTCTGGATGGCTTCTGCAAGACTTTACCATACAAAATCAAGGTCAAACATCGCAATTGTATTTCTAAGGTAGTCAATACAAACTATTGTTATGGACAATGCAACTCGTTGTATTTTCCAGGAAACCGAGGGAACGCGTTATCTGCGTGTTGGCGTTGCAGTCCAAATGTATCTGAATGGAAAACTATAAAGTTAAGATGTCCAGAAGGAAGAGTAACAAAATTTCACCGCAAGAAAGTCCAACTGATCAAATCGTGTGCTTGCAGGATTTGCGGGAGCACTTTAACATAAATTGGACATTGATCATGGTGTACAGGAAATACAACAGACTACCACTTTTGTCGGTTTGTAGTAACATCCCTGGAAAAAGCAAAACAGCAAAGAAATTAATATAAATTTGAATAATTTCCGGTGGCACTAGGTTCTATAGGGTTAACTACTTACAAAAGTCGGCTTAAATCAAGTTTGGATAAATTTGAACTTATATTCGTTGAGCTACAAGCTCTTATTCTTGTTTCCCAAGCAATGAACCTGTATACTCACGTGTCTTGATATGTTACAGTGAAATAGCTGTTCTGTGCATAAGATTATTTGTATAAATTTATATTTTACCTAAACGAGTTAACACATATTTATGTTTGATTACAAATACTCTTTAGTATAATACTTTAAGGAAAGAAATCTTTGCGGGAAGAAAGTTTCACGATCCGAAAAATGGCGCTAACATTTTGGAATTAATAACGATCACGATTGGAGCTTTTTAGGAAATTTCTCGGATTGCTGCTTTTTAGATTTCTGCAGAGAGATTTATGAGGAAAAACGAAAAGCCTATATTTCAAGGAGATACTACTATTGGGTTTCTTCAAAAACAGCACATACTCAACATTTCATTAATCAAAAAATTCATTAATGGCATTTTGCTCCTCTTATTAATGGAAGTATCCACTTATTATTTTCTCCTTGAACAACTGGCATGCCTGTTGTTGATTTTTGTGGTAACAAGGTGTGAATATCTTCAAATGGACCAATGAAAGTGCTTTTCCCCGAGTTTTCAAACTATTGACACTTTTCAGTTGAAGAAACGTTCGCGGAGTTTAGCGCAAAAAGACCGCGAATGTTTATTCCGCGAAAGTTTCTCCCGCGACATTGTCTTCCCTTAAATTAATCAAATGTTAGAAAAAAATGTGCTATATATAATAATTTGTATATTAAGATATAGACGGTGTATAATAACGTATGTATATTTTTCATTAATTTATGATAATTAATGTTTAATAATGTATATAGAGGACGCCAATGAAACAGATATCTTTCAAGCTAAAAACAAAAGCAATAACTGTGTTGTTATTTACCTTTGATTTTGTTGACGTCATTGTTGTTATTTCTCTATCTAGATATAGGTTTTCCGAGTTTCCATTTCACATTTTAGGCAAGGAAACAGCTTAACCCCTTTTCTCTGCACTCCAAGTCCTTAGCAATTTAAGAACAAAAGATATCCCTGACATTATCGTGTTTTTAAAGGAGTTTCTGTGATAAAGAATAGGTTCCTGA
>JANTOQ010429017.1:0-11705 GCA_027564595.1 Bythotiara depressa
GGGGGGGGGGGGGGGATAGGTCTACAAGATTTACCCATCAACATTCATGATAACTTACCCTGGATGAAATGAAGGCTTGTACTTGCAGTAACTCATTTGTCCTTTGTTCGATGATGCCGAGATACTAAAGTTTAATACACAAACCGGTTCAACATAAATACATAGCTCACGGGCTTACCGCTGGTTGTTAAGCTTAATTTCCGCTTGCTACTTTGATCGCGATTGTCCCGCAGTTCTTTGTTCTATGCTCAAAATCAATTGCGCGATCTGAAAAATATTTTGAATTAATCCTTCTTTTTTGACTGTTTTTGCTGCTAAGCCAATCAAAATTGAGAAAACAACGCCGTGCTACAAAATGCGTGAGATAAAAGTAGCAAGTGGAAATTAAGCTTTACTGATCCTAGTACATTATAGCGGTACACTACTAAAAAGAAGCACTAATACAAACCAACGTTACAAAATATATTATATGTGCAGATGGCAGCAAACAGTGACTAATAGACCGTTCCCGAAATTAAAATAAATAAATAAAACTTAAGGTACAAACATGGTATAATTGAAAGACATGTCTTTGTTGAAAATTTATATTATCTACGATAAGTAGAAACGTTGTTTTGACTATCGGTCAAAGTTCTCTAAATAATTCTGTAATTACCCTAAGCCTCGTTTCCATGCAAAGCTTAAAACAGCTGCAGTTCTTTCTAGAAAAATGGTATGAATTTAAAATCTTCAACATAAATATTAACTTTGACGGAGAAACCGATTCTGAAATCCGTTTTTTATATAAAGCAAATGAGAGACGTCACACAAATTAATTTCGTAAAAGGGCTATGTTCAACATAAAGTTATGATACAACAACAAAGGAGCCTTTGCCGTCCTCAGAAATTATCACCAGTGTGGTTACATGGAATTAACTAATAAAAATAATGGTCCGTAAGATACCTGCATCATATTAATATCGGTGACACCTGAATCTCCGCCCAGCATATCTGTAATTGACGATGAGTCACAGTTGATCTTCGCAAAGAGTGAGTCGATACCTGGAAGAAATCATAGCTATATGACAACAAATACATGGAGTTTTTAAGTGCATTATAACCAAATTTCGTAACCTTCAGATAAATGATGAAATTAATAAATTTGGGGTATAAACGTTGTATCTCAAATATAACGTTCTTTATTGCTCCGACTGCTGTTAGTGTATTAATCAGGGGAAAAACAATTATTTGGAGTCCTGCACAGCAATAAAGAGAGGAGAAAAATCCTTAAATATTTCGATTAAGGTGGAAGAACACCAATCTTTCTGGCCATTTTCAACAACGTAGAAATCCGTTCTGGTGCTGGTTTTAATCCATTTTCAACCATTTTGTTCTTTAAAGATAAGTGGTGACTCATAACGTTCCTCAGTCTCACTTGCTTCAAAATGGAAATAAATAGAGAGATTAAGCAACCGAGATTCTACGGCGACGACGTAAAAGATTGCAACATCGTCGTAGTAGAAATTCGGGTACCAAGTTTGCAGTTAAGCAAAACAAAGACATTCAAAATGGCAGATTTCTATCACCCTGATCACCTACGCAGGAAGATTAGACTTTATTGGTTCTTAAAACCATAACCCACTACAGTACATTCGGCGTATATCTGCGACGAATTTTTACGTTGTAAATTTTTACGACGAAGCAGGGCAACATACAGGTGAGAAATATCCTACACAACCGAGAATTCCAGAGCTCCTGTACTACGTCGTCGTCGTCGAATCTCGGTTGCTTAACCTCTCTAATAGGACTTTAAGGCGTCTGAAAATGGAGAAATCAATGACCTAACAATGAACAGATATAGTGAGAACAAAACAAAGAAAAGTTAAGAGCTAACGGGAGGGACTTTGATGTCAGAAACAATGAATTAAAATGAATGAATAAAACTGCAAATTAAGACAACTTTTACGTAAAATATTGACCATACCTTCTTTTAACTGTGTAAGAATTTTATTAGCTGAATCTAAGCTCTTCTCATGAGTCTCATGTTCGCTGTCTGCATTCTCGTTTTGTTGCTGCAAGAAACACATGAAATACAAGCTTATCAATACCCAAGTACGAAACACATAAAGAAGTATCAGTGAAGCGTGTTGAAAATTCTTTTCAAAGTAAAATAACTTAAGGAAAACTTATGGGAAGGGAATTTGTCTAATAATGAACATGTAAGAAAGCTTTTTTTCTAAGCTTTCAGTTCAGAGAGCTTTACAATCATGCGCATTACACAACACTGCACCCACAGGAGCACATTCGCATATTGCACCGTAGGAATCACATGTGGCGCACACAAACATATAAACATGACCTAAGACTCTTGTGAAGAGGTCACCCTCCACACTGTGGCGTGAATGGGAGTTGAACCCGTAACCCTTGGATTGCAAGTTCAACTCGCTCACCACTATGCCACAGCTCCAATAAGAATGTTTATCATAGAAACGTTTGTAGTGGTTAATCGTACCTAAAATTCTTACAAATCCTTACAATTAATCACTATTCAAAACGTAGTAAGACCGGGATTAGGGAAAAACCATGTGAAATGTTCCCAGAACATAAAAAAATTACTTTGATGTGTGAACAACCCTCTAGCACAGATCTCTTTCAATAACCAGGAAAAACAGTGGACTGTATACAGCGATAAAACATTTTCAATGTTACAATTAAAAACGCATTAAAAAAAGGTAATGTAAGCAGTTGTATGCATTGTAAAAATATTGATCATACTTCCATATCTTTTAAGATACGCTTTCTCTGTTCTTCCATGTCCACACTTTCCCTTTTAAATTGTTGGATCACATTCTCTATCTCCGTGATATGTTCCTGCAGCAACTCAATGTCATTATTTAACTCATTCACATAGTTAAATAGAGCAAAATTCTTATCTTCAGTTTCAATGAATTTTCCAACAAGTAACTGTAGGTCATCCATATTTGTCATGTCCTTGATCTGTTCAAATGCAGCTTCATATGACTATACAAAGGGAAGAATGAATGAAATAAATAAATTCTACACATCTTAGTGCATTTTTGGTATGTGTAAACATTTATTTATAAATTTTTATTTACTTCTTTAGTTTAGTACATTTATTTGTTTACTTATTTATCTACTTATTTAAGTCTCTTTATTTATTTATTTTTATCCAAATAAGTACTTATCAATCTACATTTATTTATTTATGTATTTATTTATTTACTTATGATTTAATTACTTACTTAGTCAATTTATTGTGGTGTATATATTTACAGTAGGCTGTTACAACAACTCCCATCTTTTGCATATGAGCTGAAGTTGATTTCTAAGACAGAAGATTATTATATAAAATTCTAGAAAATAAGACAAAATAAATAAAAAGCTGGATTCTACCATAAGGCTATTTTCTCTCACTTTGTGTTACATCATTCATTCAAAAGAAAACCGTCCTTCTTAATGAAGTGTCTGCCTTGCCTAATTTTGCTAAAAAAGCACCCAAAAAGAACTAACACCATGTAAATCCCCTATGAATATTCGTACATGTGTCACAGTTACAAGTAAACGCATGAACAGAGGTGGAGGTTATGGACTAGAAATCCCAGCATTATACAGACTGGGATGACCACCAAAGACAATCCAATGGGCGAAGAAATTCATCCAGAAATGTCTGCAACAAATGGAATTGTTGACCAAAAAGATTGTCAATAAAATTTAAGAACGTTTTATAACAAAGTCTCATTTTTGTCACTGTCCGCTTTATAGAAGGTCATTTAGGAAGAAAATTTCATTAGGTGCAAGAAGTGTCCCTCTTAAGGAGAGCATCCGTTTTATAGAGATTTTGTTACGAGTCTTTATTAGGAAATCCGTCGGTAACCGGAATTTCTGTCTGTCTTAAAATGAAGTGTCCACTTTATGGTATGTCTGTCTTATAGAGATTCCACTGTATACATTTTCCCACTTTCCCCACTTAACCAACCATACCTGTATAGTGTCTTCCCTATCACCCACTTTATCTCTTTCCTCTCCCCGCCTGGTAGAATATTGCATTGAGAGGCCATGGATCTCTGCACGGTCCTCCGACTTGATATTCATGAAATCTCTCAGCTTTCTATCGTGATCAATTATCCTCATCAGTTCTTTCAATTCCATGTTGTACTGCAACAACTCTTTATCAGACTTCTCTTTTAGAGCTATCATTTTGTTTTGTGCATCATCCCTAGAAAAGAATATCATTTTTTCTAAAACTATATACGTATATGGACTAGAAATATGTACTGTATTTTAAGAAAACAACACAACAAGCAGAACTCTATATTTCAAATTGATGCAATATCTATGCATATTACAAATCTATACTACACACACAAATTGATGTGAAATCTATATAAGGGAATCTTACCTTGCATCATATGCCGATGTAGAAGCTTCTATGACTTTCGCTATTTCTTCCTTGTTGTCAATCAATTTCTAGAATAATTAACAATCAATTACTAATACCAAAATCACTGATTAATACCTAAATACTTTCCTTAAATTGTATATAAACTTTTCAAAAAAATAAAAAACATGCATGAAAAATTTCATGAAAAAATAATAACATAAGGCCACTAGCATGTTAGAATATATTTCTCAGGGATCAGCTTCACCACCGGTTCAGTTTCTTTACTCACTATTTTGAGGTAGAAAAACCTTTGGAAGCCACGATAATTTTTGATTTATGCAAATTGGTTGTTCTGATAATTTTGCAGGAATAAAAACTTTTCCCTCTAAAAGCGGGCTTCCACACAAACGTTTCTTGTAGCACAGGTACATAATTTTTCTTCTACCTAACATTTTGGGTATCTTTCAACACATTACATATTTTAAAAATAAAACTCATACAGCGTATATTTATTTCGTAAGCACGATGGAAGATAAACAAGCAGCTTCAACATGTATAATGTTGGCATATATAGTGGACGAAGATATGTTTGGAAAAATAAAAAGGAAAATCATATTATATTTATACATGAACAGAGACATACACAACCTCGTACCCAGGGCTCCGATATCAAAAAGAGAAAGAGGCCCTGGGTACGGGGTTGAGACATACATAGCAGGTAAAAAAATATGTGACTTTAAAAACATTTAAACAAAGTATTCATACTTATATTAATTAAATTAATTTCTAACGCCAACGCCACATAGTATATGTGTTGCTATTAGGAAATTTACAATAGGCAGGAGGTGTATCTGGACATTATATGGTTAAACGTGTTCATGGTAAATGGCTGCATATTAAGTTACATAAATATTTCTAAATTTTACCTTCTCCAATTTTTTATAAAGACCTTCAAATATAGATCTTTCCGTTCTCATGTGATCAATATCTTCACGAAGAAGGGCATTTTCAGAAAGGGCTTGATTAAATTTTTTGTTCCCCTAAAAATGAAAGAGAAGTGTATAGAAATAAAGAATGGTAACAAGGTTCACAAATTGTGAACTTTCTTTTTACAGAAGTGAAGTTATTTCTTATATACACAAAAATAAAAGTACGCAACTGGTTTTATAAGATATTGTGATATCCCTTTGAATACAGAACCTAGAATAAGTAGAAAATACAGTATAATACGAAGGAAAGGTGACAGCAAACATTAAAAGTTATATACAAATTCCAAATTTGTTATGGAAAAAATCAATCAATTGGGACTGGTCGGAAAAAGTTTTCCATAGTAAGAAAGTAAAAAGTTAAAGATTTTTACGATGGCAAACTTAGAATAAGTTACACACACAAATATTGATTGGAAAGTGTCTATTTCATTGGTGAAATGCTAAGTTTGCAGTGGGTTAACAGATCCTACTCTAGGTCAAAAGAGGATCCAGATTTCTGATGCTGCCCTTGTGAAATTCCTACCGGACTCTGCTCTAAAGTTATAGAATATCCCTTAGTTGGTGTCCAGTAGGAAAGTTCCTACAGTGATTGTTTTCCTTATGATCAGGCATTTACCAGCTGGAGATATGTAGAGAGAAATTTGGGGGGCACTTATATATGTGTTTGTTCATCCATGTAAAAATATGTTTGACAGATTGTACATGCAATTATATATTTGCATTTATAAGATAATATCAGTGACTGTCATAAGAGACCTGTGTATTCGGTTACAGATACCTGTTTGGATAATTGTCATAAGAGACCCATGTTTGTACATTTCCATGATGGATGAACAAGTAAATATATACATTGTTAGTTCTTTCTCCTTCCCATGTATGTCAGAGGTCGCATCAATGAATAAATATCTAATATGCATTATAATATTACGTAAACAGGAAATTCAAACTAACTTGATCCAATCGATTCTCCAGGACACGAATTTGCTTTTGTAAAGCAACATGCTTTGCTTGGCTCATGTGCACCCTGCGAAAAAGAAGTAAATAATAAAATAAAGTTACTGTAAACAAAACTAGCTGGATTACATTCAAGACAAGAAATATTAAAATACAAATTGTTGGAATGCTTGCATGCTAAAATAATTCAATTTGTTCTTATTATCCACAACAGCAATTTGAAAAGCATAGAAATTGAGGGCTTTTTATCGCACATAAAACATGAATATGTCATTCATCCAAAAACAGAAAGACTATAAATTAAAAAGTATTTTTTACCCTCCCATATCTTTTCTTTTCTGGATAATCTTTTTCTCAGTTTGATAAATCTGAAATATAAAACAACAAAACAGAACAGTAATGTTAACCCTTTAATGCATAAACATACCTCCTGGTTATATTAAACTTCCCATAGGAAACCTTTATAATTTTATGAGGATCCAGGGGTCTTATCAGCTTTATTTTACATTATATTTACAATAATTAACGCCCTGAAAAAAGCAAAATGGAAAAGAAATGACCAATTATTTTACTCTTTTTGGGGGACACTATGCATTAAATAGGGGCTTTTACATACCTCATGTTCAAGTTTGTATATAGCTTCCTTGACAAGTCTTACATGATCTTTTATCTCATCTAAAATGTTACAAAACATAAAAACTAATAAAAGTTTATATCACACCACTTCGATTCTTACACTTGTAAGTTCAGGCAGGAAACAATGATATATATTGACCAATAAAATGCTTTGCACATTTTCAGAGGATACAAAGACACCAAAAATTAAAACCATAATCTTTCAATGATTTCTTAATGTCAGATTATGTTTCTTTTCATTAAAAGGATAGCATTCTATTTTGGAGATTTAACTTGGACTATTTTTCATAAAAAAAGGGGCCTGGCTAAGGGAGTACTCTCACATTTTTATGTAAAGTAAATTTTTATTTAATTCTCAGGGCTGGTCTCAAACAGAAAAACATATTGTTTTGGAGAATTGGGGAACATTAGGTGTAGTTTAACTCGTTCATTAGTTCCTGGCCCAACAAATACTAGACATAAAAAACTGGATAATTGCGGATCTATTAGGATCCAAGCCTATGAAGGCTCATCAGTTCACTAGGACCATGCAACACATGTACTGACTGAAAAGTGGTCTACTAGGACCATGTACACAACTGAAAATACGGGGAATCAAATTTTTATATATAATAAACATTAATTCCTAAGTAGAAACAACTTACTAGGACACATCTTATTTGCTGTGTACAATGGCAAAGTTGTTTAAAATTTGGAGTAAATTATAACAAAGTTACATTTTCTTGTTGTTGAAACAATCTATTTTAGGATAAAAATAAGTGTATTTCTTTACTAATATTGTGCACCATTATGTTTTGATTCTGACATGAAAATAAATAATTTGTGATTTCAAGAATTTAAGCTTAACCTAAGCATATTCCAAGCCTGGAAACCTCGATTAGCTAAGCATAATTAAACCTCAGCCCCATTTTTGGTATGCTTACAAAAAAGAATGTAACGTTGTTTGTATCTATCAATTAGAGCACTAATAGAATAACTATTCAGTAAAATTATAAAATCATCAACAATAATGCTTACCCTCATTTTTCAACATTGTTGACAATTTTTCAATATTTTTTGAATCCTAAAGAAAAGAAAAGGTTTTATTTGTATATATTTGCCTATAGGCCTCTTGTTTAAATATATAATCTCATTTAAACTTGGACATCCATTCTGGAATTCATCACCTTCACTAACCTTTCATAACTGGCACAAAATGTCAAGTGTAAATTCTTAAAAAGTCAACTCCTCTTACAAAACTGACCAACAACATTCGTAACAACTACAAAATGGGACCTTCATACATACATTTTAAATTGTTTTAAAGAGTATACATAGATTAGGCTTATGATACTTTACAAAATTTTGCCTATATTTCGCAAGATTGAAAAACACTTTATACAGTAAGTGATTACTTCATAGATATTTTGTTGCATTATATACTTGTTTTATCTTATATATATTTGGAGTACTAGTATATTATTTTCTATGTATTTTTTATGTTTAAAATGCTTAACCCTATTAGCACTGGGGGGATCCCCCTAGATAACTTTTTGTTAATAATTCTAAAACTTGTGAGCTTTTAAGCCCAAATTTTGTAAATTTTCCTACAATCTTATAGGTAATACAATCATGTTGTTTATTTTTGAAAATATTTGTTTCCGTTGCCATGGTTACCAGATTATTAACAGGTGGTAACATCAAATTTTTTAAAATATGTTCTATTATTATATATCATTTTGTTGGAAATTTTGCACTGACTTCAAAAATGATACTTTTGTCCATCCGAATTGAAACAATGAAGACAATAGGATGACAATAGTAACATGATGAAAATTTACATTTTCTATTGTTTTGTGACATCACATAGTTTGTGATGACATCATCAAAAAACTTTCCTTGCAAAAACGTTCCTTTCATAATAGTTAACAACTGTACCAAGTTTAAAGTTCCTAGCATATAGGAATCAAAAGTTACGGGACTATCCCCCAGTATTAAAAAGCCACCAAAAGCCCAGTACTAATAGAGTTTACGAATGATTACAAAAAATAAGCAAAATTTAGCAAAAAATAAATATCATAACCCCATAGATTATTTATATAATATATATACTGATATACATAACACAAATAAAACAAACAACCACAACTTCAACCCAGTTTTTTTAGATTCTGCATCATCTGATATTTAGAGGATTCTGTTTGCTTTTGGTTTCACATTGTAAACTTGACTAGAATGGTCTAGGATATTTTCATCTACACATGCACTGAACGGGACTAATTGTGGTATAGTTACATAAGATCATCCCTAAAAAAATTGTTGGTTTGCTGTAACCCTACCGACCCCCATAAAACGTCCCTAGTATAAATACTTTTTTCACCATTTTTTTACTTATAAATATTTACTTATAAATATTGTTTTACATTTTATTGGAGTTTTTCAGAAAATAATTTCTTTTTCTTTTTCTATCTACCAACTCAAACAATTTCTTAAGGATGGCCTAACAGGCATTAATTCTTAGTATTTCATGGGACTCTCTAATGTTTCAGAAAAAATAATAAAAAAGGCCTCATTAGATTAGAACACTTAGAAAACTGTGAAATATTCTTTAAGTTTGTGATTCAAGAAAAATTTTTGATGATGAGTAAAAATAATATTAATTGTAGTGGATATGTAATGAAGACAATTATGTGGTGGAAATGCGGACTATGTACAACATGGTTGCTTGACCAAGGACTGGATGTAAAATATGTAAAAGTATATACACTGACCAGTAGACATAACATTGCCTAGTTATGTTACTAAAACCAAAAATAATATAGACAACAGTATACCCATAGTCTACACAGAATTTGTGAAACACTAAAGTGATAAATCCGGGAGATCCTACAAGGTCCTGAAATCAATAATGAGAGCATACCTAAATGGTCTACAAGGACCAACCAACTATAAATCAATCTGTTGCGGAGGCCTTGATGATGATATTGAACACTCTGAAGCTGGGCAAGAAGGATACATCAGATATTAGAAAGTAATATTTGGCATCATACAGTAGCTATTTATTTTCAGCTGTAGAGCTCAGTAAACCAAAGATATAGCTAAAGTGACTATGCTACCATGGAATGGTAAACATCAAGACAACTTCAAGAGCTACATGACATAATGCATATTATATACTTGTTTAATCATCTTTCAGTACAGCAGCAGCAAGCCATCGGAACAGTAAAATAAAATTGAAACACATTTTAACAATACTTACATTTGTTTGATTTTGTTGACTCCCAGCCAATCTATTTTCTTTCATCAACTCTTCATTTTCAGCTTGAAGAGCTGATATTGCTTCTCGTTGCTTTCTGATAACATTCTGTGATTCTTCACTGTATGCTTTTCGATCTCCATCCATAATTCTGTACTCCTGCTGCAACCTTATGAGCTCCTGTTCAGCTGTAAACAAAAAGGAACGTCTCTGTTAAGTGAGAAAAATCTACACTTATTATGAGATCAGGGGCTAAGACAGGATTTGAATATGGGCAGTGCTAGCCACCCGAAGTAGGCTCCAGGGGTAAAGCCACTAACATCGTTTCTGTCTTTGGTGTCTTAGAAGTGCAAATCTACCACTTTTTGGCAGCATTTGTATATATGTTGCAACTAACTAAATAAAGAACAACTATAAAGAACAGCACAATAAAAAATAATATGGACATTTCTTATTAATTTGGGTGTGAAAATTTTGGCACCCAATAGCTTTTCGCTATGGAATATGTCCTGTATTAGCCCATGGAGATTAAAACAATAAAAAACAACAACAAGACATAAAATATACACAAATTTTACATACTGTATATATACCATACCGTACAGTAGCAATATAACATAGTGAAACCAAATTTATGTTTCATGGGTACAGTAGATCATAGAAATCAGGGTTTACAAAACATGCTGCAAAACAGTGTTTTGATGAAGGAAATCTTTGTTCTCACTATAATATTTGATATTGCTACACACCAGTGTTCTTTGCAACCATGCTGTATGATCATGGTTCCTTCAGTGCCAAAGTAGCCTAAGATATGTGTGTCTTACATAAGTTAACAGTGCATCTGAAAAAGTAAACTGTTAAACGTTTTTAACTAAAGTGATTCTATAAATACACCGGATGCTATTTCATTACTTGTGAAACTCATTTTGGTTATTTTGGGGGCTCAGAATTATATGTGCATTCTTGTAGATATATATCTCTTTGATGCCTGATTATGGTCAGTTATTGTCACGTGCTTGTTAATTATATCATACACACAAATTACTATTTCAGAATCCTCAATAGATAAGGCAACCTAAGTTTTATTGAAACCTTTGTTGTATTTTAAATAATGTCACACTCTCAATGATTGAAAGGAAATTGGGCAAAAACATCTTTAATTTCAGAGATGCAAAAACATGGAATAACTTGTCAACACATTGAAAGAAGTTGGTTAAAATTCAAATCTTCTACTTCAGAATATTTCGGAACATTTTAGTTTCTTGAGATCATTTATTTTTAATTATATACCAGATAAATATATTATTAAACTACTGTTTCTACAATGACGTCATTAAGTTTATATTTTAGTGGAAATAATACCCTGACTATATATATTGTGCCGAAAATCTTTCTGGATGAAATCTTCATATCTGCAGACCAACACAATATAAAAACAAGAACATCTTCAAACAAACTACTACAACCCAGATGTAATAAGGTTAGTGGGCAAAAAGCTATTTCATATTTA
>JANTOQ010429128.1:0-11705 GCA_027564595.1 Bythotiara depressa
TTTGTCTGTATTTCTAACAAATCCGGAGTAATGCGGTTCAATTTTATACCGGATTATCATATATTTCACGCAGTGTTTGGAATTGGTGGTTCAAACAACATAAAATTAGCCTTTGTTCCTCCAACACGCAGGTAACTATCACCAAGTGGTCTGAGTAATTTCCGAAGCATTGGAGAATCTAAATTGAGTTTTGTTTTGTTGAACACTCCCGATGATAATGTGAAAGATAGAAACTGCTCACTGACTTTACATATATAACCTTAGGTTTCGACATTAATAATGATAACTGGTTCTGTGTCCAAACTCAACCCATTTGGATGAGTTACAGTCACATTTACTTGAAAAAACAACACAATGAATAATATAAAAATATACACATTTATTTTACCGAGTTTATGTCTATTATAAGCCACTGTTAAAACCAAGTAACAGAAAATTTTGAAGTAAAGTAAATATTTGCACAACAAACAATGGAATCAACGATCCGTTTCAATATTTGTCATGCTTGGTGTTCTATTATGATATTTTGTTAGCGTAGAGATTCCAAACGCAGTAACATCAATTATAAGAAGAAAAATTGTTATTAAACTTTTTTGTCAACAATTAATATGCAATGGGTATAAATATGTTCATGTTTACTTCATCCACAAAGAGGCAGCTGCTAAAACAATGTCACTGAAAATTGCAAAGTAAAGTATGAACAATACTAGAGGCAAATAAAATATTTGCCACATTCTTATGCAGCTTGCATAATTCCTCTGCTCTTGTGTACTCATGCGTGTAGGTATGCGATATTTTTGCAGATCTAGAAATTCCAAATAAAATAACTTGTAAGGTTAAATTTAACTGCCAAAATAAATTATTTTCAATAAGATCCAAAGACTTTCCAAATATTATACTGTTTTCCAGACTCTGTCGTTATTATTTATAGTTATGTTATTAATGTAAAAGGATTACTTGGTACTTATAAATACGTTTTTCTTTTCTTGTTAAAATTCTAGTTACAGTGAAACATCGATATAGCGGACATCATTGGGATCAAGAAAATGTGTCCGCTAATGAAAGGTTTCCGCTATATGGAGGTTGATTTTTGACCACTATTAAATGCCCTAAGGAAAGTACTGCAAGGGAAATTAACTAAAAGAAAGTAATTTTTGTTTTATAAGGGCTATTATAATACTGAAATAAGAAATAATAAACTAAATAATAAAGTTAGCAACAGTCTTTCATTTCTAGTTCATATAGAAAATAACCCTAAGTAGTAATTAGCGCTCCATATATGTTTATTTGACTCTCCATGTAACAAAAAATACAAAAACTAAAAGCGGTTTTATTCAAAATAGTCCAACATTTTCTTTTCCTTTCACTCGAAATGTCGACCATTGTTTAAAGTATTGGGTAAAGATAATTATTCTAATCAATATTTTATCTGGGAATTTTGTACTGTCCGCTATTTATAGGTTTTTTAAAAGAGAAATGTTCAATCGGCTCCTTAAAAATTTGTCCTCTAATGAGAGGTGTCCGCTATTTGGGATGTCCGCTATATAGGAGTTCCTCTGTATTTTCTTATTATCAGTGGCGGATTGAATGTTAGGCAATCTCGGAAATCTCCAATGGCCGTCACCTTCTATCCCAGGCTAGAATCCAGAAGAGCGCTTAAAAAGCGACGCTGTCGTAAGAGTGTAAAATGTAAATTTTAGTAAAAATATCCACGGAAGAAGAATCTACACATAAAGTTAGGTAGAATACTTTATACATTATATAGAGAGAATAATTAAACTTTCGTAAATAATTATTTATTTTGATATCACGCTTGTTCGAATTGCTAATTGGAGGAAAAATACAACTTCTCCTATATACTCCATATGCAAGCTGAAAAATACAACAGTGGTCATAAGTTCTTCAAACATAATGCAATTCCCATCATATTTGCACCAGAAGTAAACTATAAGAAAGTAAACATTATCTCATGTTTTTGTCAAAATTCGACGTGACGTCATTTATCATTTTTGAACAAAAAACACAAAAAGTCATAAAAAAATGCTGACGTCAGCAAAAAGCGGCCAGTATGGGTAAACCAAATTTCTGAAAGGGCGTATGCAATACCTATAATTTGGGGGGGGTCAACTACGTTTTTTCCATTATTGGTTCACTTCTAATTGCAGTTTTCACCGATTTTTGTTGAGGTCACTGGAAAAATGCTGACTTCAGCAAATAATTTGTTGCCAATGTTTGTGAGTGGACCATTTCTGAAAAGTAGAAGTTTGTGGCTACTGCCATGCAAAATTATACGTTCGTAGCGCCTTTAGTTCAAATTTTAAGGTGGGGGGGGGAGGGCAGGGGGGTAATTTTGCCCCCTAACTTTTAACGTCCATCAAATAGCCCAACCAAAATAGGGTTAAGGAAGTTGCGAACCAGCTGGGGGATGAACGCACCTACAGTGAATGTGTTTTTGATCTTTTAGTAGCTTAACAGGCCCAAATTTTGAATAATTAAACAGTATTAAGTGAAAAGGTGAAATATACGAAAAACGCTACAGTAACTAATGGTGAATCGTCTGAGAGTAGGTAGGTTTTGTTTGTCACCCACTTTCTATAGAGGTTAGGTCTTACGTTAAGGACACTAATGATTTTCGGTGTAAACTAAGAGTGCATATCATTAGACGACAGGGGGGTAAATCTATTCGAACAAATTTGCATGCAAGTTTTTGAGCATTATTCTAAAATATTTAAGCAAAATCATGGTACATCTATAGGTGCGAAATTTGCTCCAACTCATGCTAATCTCAAAGATAGATCTATACAAACTTATTATCTTAAGCCCTGGGTTTACTTCTAGTATGGTAGAAAACACGCAATACAGATGTTTATTTCGTACCGTATTCATCCTGGCGTTAACTTTACTAGCAACTATTCATGTGATTTAATTGAATTTTTAGATATTTTAGTTATTAAGGAGGATAGGTATTTTTAAATTTTCAGTTATGCCATCACTTTAATGCAAAGAAAGCTATTCCCTTTGGGAAAGCCTTTAGGATGCGTAAAATCTGTTCCAAGGAAGACATATTTTGGAAACGTATTTCTGATCTCAATAGACGGTTTTGTTCTATGGGTTATGTTAAAGATCTAGAAATTCACGTAAATATGGCTATCACTCTACATTGTAATATTACATTTGTAGGTAACTTAGGAAAACAAGAATGGATGATCGAGATTTTAAGTAGCTACGTATCATCATGCTTTTAGTAAAAAAAATTGCAATATTTTAAGAAGTAATCACAACAATCGTAGATTCCTCTTGTTTTTCTTTGTCATTTAAAAAAATATTTTAATCAGGTCCAAAATTTATAAGAACCATTCTACTAAAAATGCTTAATCGATCTTATTGTCAGGCATAGCCGTTTTTAGATAAGAAATAAACATA
This sequence comes from Bythotiara depressa, assembly GCA_027564595.1. Taxonomy (NCBI): domain Eukaryota; kingdom Metazoa; phylum Cnidaria; class Hydrozoa; order Anthoathecata; family Bythotiaridae; genus Bythotiara; species Bythotiara depressa. The sequence goes on from JANTOQ010429128.1 coordinate 3,424, forward strand.
TACTAATAGGGAGGGAATGGAGTTTTATAATTTATGAAAATATGTTTTAAATTGTAATTCAGATTTTATTGTTTATTATTTCTTGTGTAAAATCTGCAACAAACAATTTATTGAGAGCACAAAAGCTCAGTTTAATAATTTCAAATGCCAATTTAGGAATTCTTGTAATCGAGCAAACGAGGGGACATTTCATTCTAGGAGGATAGCATTTCAAGTTTCTCTTTTGTAAGAAGGTTATAGAGGTGTGTTACATTGGTGTTTTCAATTAATTGATAATTTTGAGAACGAGACTCAAATTCGAGAGCGAAAGTCGTTTTGGCAACGCAAGCTAGATACGTTTTCACCTCGAAGTCTGAATGAAAGCATTAGTATTGCTCTGTTAAAAATAAGATAGATTATAGATATATTTATCATTATCTTAATTGTTTTTTCTATCATGTTGTTGATAGCTTTATATGCATAATAAAGCTGTACAGTTGGCTAGTATGTTGTGGAAAAGGGTTTGAATCTTGTTTTTTTCTAAAGGAACGGGTGCTGGAGCTTGGAACATTGCAATGTGGATTATTTCGCTTATATAATTTTAGGGAAGTCATATTTTCTCAACCAATATTATAATATTATTATTATATAATAAGTGCTGGTAAGATCACAATAGTTGAATAACTCTCAAACGGTGATACATTTAATTATCTTTTCTATGTTGTGATGTTAATGTATACCTCGCTTGCCTTAGATTTTACTTGAAACACGTTAGATTATCGTAAGGTTCACCTACCTACCACTATTCTAGTCATCAGGAAAAAATGGGAAAATAAGCTATGCATGAATTAGTTTGAAACCTGTATAATTGTATAAACTGCATAAGTGAAAAATGTTGCTAGCAGGTTTTGTACATATTTGTACCAAATGACTAATTAAATGGTTTTAATCTACATGGTACAAACATTATTTCATTTCATACAATTAACAAAACTTTTTTTAAAGTGTGTACATCAATATCAAGAGATTAACAACAACAAAATAATGTCAATAACAGTCAATAACAATAACATCAATAACAGTGTTTGGGTTGCGTTACAAAATATATTAAGATCAAGGTCAGTAAAAAATATCTAATGAAAAGTTATATTTGTAGGTCATTGAGTATTATTCACTTGAAAAGTGTGTCTACGGTATGAAACCTAAAAAAAATAGGACATTTTATTTTCTATAATTTTCCCAGCATTTGGCGTGTGGTGTATCCAATTTTGAAAGGTTTTATTATTTTCCACATAAACTGGTATATTATTTTGTCGAATATTTTGTAATTAACAACGCCCAAACGAGTGCACTTATTTATTCTTTCCTTCTCACACCTATTATTATCAAAAGAAGCTGATTCCAAAACTTAATACTAATTTACCAAATTAATATTTAAATCTTTAAATCTTTAATTAAACACTCAAACGTCATTTATTGTGTATTTGAAAACCCACTACGTATAGCGAGTATAAAGAGGACCATACAACGATCAAATTTTAAAATAAATTGAATCCACTTCCCGTAAATAAAAGTAAGAAGAAAATGTTATCCTAAAATCTGAACTAAATAAAGGCATTCGTAACATATTGCGTAATATGTGAGACGTTTAGTTTTGAAAACATAAGTTACAGTGATAACCTATGGAAACCATTATATCACTCGTAACCGGTTTCCTTGCTTGTAACGAGTTATACTACGGAAAATATTGTTTCGAGTGACGAAGCTACTCGTTGAAACATAATTTAAAGTATCTACCGGTTGAAGTCATACTAGTTTAATTTTGCAACAGTATGCTTGATAATAAATATATCATGATACATACATGCCAGTGTTTTTGTCTACAATTGGCGGTTATCTTACTTATGTCAAACGAAAAGAAAGTGACAAACTGCATTTGCTGTGTTTTTACTATAAGTAGCTGTAACTAAGTTTGTTTCTTGATATTGCCGAAGGAGTTGGACCTAGTTTTTAGTAATTTTGCCCAAATTATTATAATTAAATGTTTTTAATGTAACTGTTTTAATGTTTATTAACGGTTATTTAATTCAATTGAAGGGAAAACAATTAGACACATCAGGGTTGTTAACAAATTAGATTAATACTATATGACCACCTTAATGTATCACCCAAAGCCGTATATTAGAACGTTTTTGGTCTTTGGCCGCATACAGATTGGTTTGTATGCGGAGCCACGAAAGGTGTTATTTTGAGATGGAATTGTCATACATTTCGATGTTATCTACATACATTAAATAATAAATTAATAGTCATTAATAGAGAGTTATTAAGCGTCCTTTTTCGTCGTCGTCTGTAAGTGCTTCGTTGATTACGAATTGTGAGTAATATCTTCGTGTTATCTTCATATGGTCTTGATGAAAATGTGCTTTTTAATCTAGGGGAAAGAAAACAAATATATTCTCTCTTCAGAACTATACTGCAACATCTATCATACTACGAATATTTTACTAATTACAATATTGATGGGGTAGCATTACAAGGGATTACTTGGCAACAAGAAGAAAAGTGTACTTTAAAAAGAACAGTAAAATTAATTTCTAGCAAGAACACAGTGCGAACGGTAAACATTAAAATAAACAACGTTGACCTTCCTGGAATGTCATGGTAGGAAGTGTAGGATCAAGGCTCCTTTTACAATCTGTATCTTCTGTATGATATACATTAAAACTTGTTCTTTCTTACAGGCCTTACTATGGTCGTGCCCAAATCATTAGATGCCAGATATAAACTCTATAGTAGTACCATTGATGTTCGAAACTCTCTTTCACTAAAATATCCCTAGTTGCCCCCGTAACGCATCTATACTCTACTACGTAATTCGCCCAGAAGCATTTGATCAATTAAAGTTCTAAGGTTTCAACAAAAGCATTTTCAGCAATTTACAAAGTTCCCGATTAGCTGTTTAACGCAGTTCGCTTCTGAACGTTTCACTGTTGTATAATATTTTTAAAATTTAAAATTTAGAGAATCAGTATAAACTTAAAAGAAAGCAGAATTACTCTTTTACGATTTTCTTGCTAGGTCAGTGAAATAGATCTAACAAAAGAGAACAATCGTAGTACAATAATTGTTGGAAAACAATTTGGCGATCTTTCGTCAAATATCCAATGAATTGATTCAACCTACAGTGCCATCGGTAACAAAAAATTTGTTTACAGATACGTTATTTGTATAGGTTATTATAAAATATTATTTGAAACAAACAGAAACAATCAAGTTATTATTATGTTTAGTATTGCGAGAAAATTACAAATGGATGGCACACGTGTACAGGCTCTTATCTTTGTCCTTCTACTTTCTTTTCAAATCAATTCTTCTTTCCCACTTTCTGCTCTGACATAACTATATACTATATACTGGTCTGGTAAACAAACATTGTTTAGAAATAGTTGCATGGTTAAAGATACACTTAAAAAAATATGTATGATTTTGAGATACTAATCATTACTCTATATTTTAAACAAACAGCATTATTCAAATAGTTAGTGTCAATATATACAACAAAACAAAAGTATATATAAAGTTAGGCTAAGCTAATTCACGAGAACCAAACAACGAAGGTGCCAAATTACACGTTGTGGCTGGAGCACCATAATTTGGTGTGGTGGAACCATCATCGTTTGATACATATAAGTAGGATAGGAAATATTACCATCGAGCAACTGAGAATTGATAAGTAGATTTCCATGTACCACTTTTCTTCCTTTCTTACTTATCGATTGTTGGATTTAATGTGGGAATCGCCCACTGTTAAAACAACTTCCTACACCCCTGACTCCAAATAATCTTGTACTTTACCATCCTTCCTCTGCGTTTTCGATTACTATTGTATGCATATACTAGAAAACACCTGAATTGAGTTACAACTGTGAGCGAGGGTATTCTTCATTTAACCCTATTTTATTTGGGGTATGTTGGGAAGCATATTCTGTTGTTGTTGTTTGTTTGTTTTTCGGGGGGAGGAATGCCCATCACTCTAAAACCTTTAGTCGAGTATCAATTTGAATTAAACTTTCCACACGTGTTACATGAACAAAGACAATAACAAAAATCCCTAAAGAATTTCGAAACAATGACCTATGGTCTTTGCATTGTTTTAAAACAATAGAAATATAGGTATTTTCAAAATTGCAATAATTATGTTTCTATTCACTCGAATATCGTCAAACTCTGAACATGTTATGAACATGTTCAGACCCGATTAAAAATTGGAAAGTAAATTGCAAGTAGATAGCCTTTGTCTTTCTAATGTTTTAGATACATATAATATAAAATTATTGGAATTGCAATAACGTATTGTCTACTGGGCCGATTTTTATCAAACTTTGTACAAATAAAGTTTCCATGAAGGCCATATTAAAGTTTGAAAAATAAATTGAAACAATAGCCTATTGTCTCTTTATTGTTTGAGAGCAATAGTACAATAGCACATTATGAAAATTTCAATAACTTAGTTTTCCATTTGCTTGATTTTCATGATGTCACTTTGAGACAAAATAGGCCAAAAATGAATAAAAATATGTTGTTATGAAAATAAGAATGTTTGCACACAAAGTAAAACGTAAAAATAATTAAATAAAAAAAAATTTAATTAACCATTTCAAAAATTTGGGTGTGGCCAGGCATCTGCTGGCAAAAAGTTTTACTTTCATAAATATTTTAATCGTGAGTTTTTTTTTTAAACGAGTGGTAGGGCATTTTAGCCCCCTCCCCCAAATAAAATAGGGTGAAACATTTAGTACAAAATGTCAATGTCACGACTTTAATTCGTCATCTAGCATATTTTCTCGAACTAGCAGTTATTCAAGAATTTCTGATTATTGGCACTAAATTTTACATCCCATGTTTGTTTTTTAACAAATTATTATAAATTCCCACCACCTATTCGAACACGCAGTTATTGGAACTTTCCTTTATTTGCACCAATCATTGTGCGTATTTCCAATCGTTAGATCTTTGGGAAAGGAATAAAGAAGGAGCGTGGTTTTCGAAAGATAAAAATGAGTTAATATCTGAGTGCAAGTTAAACTTTAACAAGGTTTCAATATACAATGTTCATCATTGTCTTCTCTCCTGAACATTTTAACTTGCATATAATATGCATACCTTCACATGTTTTCAACTGTACAAGTATTTAATTCTTCACCGCGCAAGAAAAAGGTCAATCTTGGTGCATTTTCAAGTTTTACAAAATCGTACTGCAATCTGTGTAGATAAACAATGGTAGATAAACTCTAAATTATACGAATGCGGTACTGTTTTGCAGTCCTATATTAAACCAACCAAGTTATCTGTGATTTAGATGCCTCTTAACCAGCGATAACATGTATTTCATTTTCACGTAGCCCTAATTTAGCTACACGAACGAAATCTTGGATAAAGCGGCATTCCCAAAGGGCTTTTCTTAAATATTTAATGGTTACCAATAATTCCATGAAGATTTACTGTAAGATTGTTTGTTCAAACATTTTTCCCATCCATCGAATTTATTTTTATATATATTGGTATTTTGGAAGCAAAACAAATGTCACAAGGAAGTGTGAAGCTTATATTCAGTCTTGTTCCACATTTGCAGATTGTAGGTTCTATTTGAGCAGCTACTAACTGCATAGTTAACCATGATGTCCATACCAGATAATATGATCACAAAAGTAAATGTTATTTCTTCTTCTCAAGATTTCTTCTTCCTTGCTCTTCCCTAAAAAACTTTTCTAAGTTTGCTGACTGCTTCTAATTTAATTTTCGTTTTTTATGCGTTGAATAGATCATGATGACTGTCGATGAGTTATGTTATTATTATTATCCATCTCTTCAATGTTAACGTTCCCTAAGGATTGATTGTTGAAGTCATCAAAGGTTATGTTGATCATTATACATTGGGATTTTATCACTCTCTATATGGCATGTAAAGGAATGTTTAACCGTTTAGAATGTATCACCGGTACATTATTTACATACTTGGTTGTAAATTTATTTATATCGTTTACTAACCAAACAAATTTTTCAAACGTTTGAATTACATCGGAAGATACTTTCACGATGCCCATCTTGATACTTTACTATTAATGATATGTAAAAGCAAAACTATGATACTGGTCCAAATAGTGTAAATTTAAAATCTCTAAATATTTGTTACTGTAACCTTGATAGTATAACATCTAAAAACGTATTCTTCAAGTATACCTTACTATTCATGATTTTTATATTCTCTGCCTTTCAGAAACAGTTTTAGATCCGACGTTTTAAATGGTGATTCTAGATTAATTTTCTCACTAGTTACTCTTACATTATTCTATTTGATGACAATCATTCTAATACTAACAGAGGAGGTGCGTGTTTTTCCATTTTTTCTTTTTTTGTAACTATCAATTTTACAAATTAGAAAAAAAAAGAAAAAGAAAAGAAACAGACAAGATATACAAACTATGAACAGACATATAACGGCTGAACAAATTTGTGACGTGTATTTGCATTTTCATTTTTAGGAATCCTTTCTTCCATACGCCTATGGTGGTTTGGTCTAGTTCTGGTGAGAATGTGATGGAGATAGGCATTGTTTCTTTCGTTTATTTCGGTGTTGTTATTTTTTGTTTGCTTGTTCTCTGTTAGTTGTTGTGTTTTTTTTTAAGTAAGTTAACAAGGTCTATGGCTGTCCCGTTTTTACAAGATGGAGACCATTCCAACAGGTGGCGAGGTTTCCTGCTAACAGGAGGCTATAGATAGGCTAAGTTGACGTTAAATCGACCTATTCTCCTAACAGCATAACATTTACATGGCCAGATCTTTATCTAGCTTGGAGAGGATGCTATTTTCCTCAATTTTAGCACAGTGTAGGAGCGTCCATAGTTTAACCCGATTCTACAGTGGATAGACTTACGATAACCCTAATTATGGTCGCTCATTCATCGATGAATTACCAATGGATCGATGCCTTGTGTGAATAGAGTCATTTGATGATGATTTGTACTTCTGTGCCTCTGATTACATCAACAATTAATATCATTTGATCTGATGTTTTTCTCATTTAAGATTTGAACTGTATTTATTTCATAGAGCATAATTTTTAGTGTATCATATCATATATATATATAATTTTATCTTTGCTCTATATAACTTTAATAGCTTATGTTTTAGTGTATTATAACCTCTCTATATATATATTACTAGTTGGAACTTTTATTGGGTTCATATCTTTTATCACACATGTACTCGTACGCAGACCTCTTTTACGATAATATATAATTTGTATTTAGATGTTAATTTCTTAATAACTTTCAACAAATCTATCAGATAAATGGCTACACAATACTGTTAGCAAAATTAAAATAATAAATTAAAAAAGCAAAAAGAATAAATTACGACTACAATGTACAAACATTAATCCATTTAGTTACAACGACTCTTCGTACGCTGACTAAAACAAAAGTGAACTCATCTAGGCATGCTTTGATATATTTCTCAAATGACAACACAAGATTAGTGTAAAGTCTTCTTCGTTTTTAGTGGAGGTTGAGAAAATGGCAAGCAGGGTGAGGCAATATTACCTAACTTTATAACCATATATCTTCCAAGCGGTAAATATTTGTGGAGTTAAATCTTCTAAAATTTATTTTTGCATTGCAATGAAGAAATTCAGACTGAATTATTTTGAAGCCCCGCTCTCCTTTAAATAAAACATCAATGTGGTATACTAGGGAAGCCGGAATTGATCAGTTTTCTTTCAATTTATTTTAATTTCACATGAGATGTCATGTGTAGGTGGGATGTCCCAATTTGACAATTTCCGTTGAACATTTTAAAAGTCAAAATATATCACTTTCGTCGTTTTATTGATTGATTTATTTATTTTTCCCAGTATACCCTGGATATCCTCCTCAGTTCTGTTACCCATGACCTGCATTTAAAGTCTTGATTGTATCTAAAGCTCCCATTTTAGCTACATATGTTTCTTATCGGGTCTGAAAGTCAAGCTGGAACTTCTACAAATTGAGACAACTCCGCGGTGAACTGCCGTACACAAGCGTGATCGAACCACTGCAATTCGACAATTTAAGCTCTAAGTAGCTGTATTACAGATGCATACCAGTACACCAGGTTTCAATTAGCCGTCGATCTGCACCTATTTTATTATATTTTATATATATTATATTTTATTATATTTTATTATATTTTATTATATTTTATTATATTATTATGGATATAAAAATATAATAAAATATAATAATATATAATAAAATATAATA
>JANTOQ010429239.1:0-11705 GCA_027564595.1 Bythotiara depressa
AGCAAGACCCAGAAATGCATTTTTAGAGCATCTGGAGATGCAAATTTTGAAAATTTCCCCCTCGGCGCCAACCATGGAGGCGCCTCACGGAGACTCTAACCCAATTACCGGTCTCCCCAAAAAAACTCTGGATACGTCACTGATATGGTTAAAGTCACAAGGTGATTTACAAAATAACCTAATAATAATTACTCACCCACCTAATGATTACATTTGTTAACAATTGTATTGATTAAAATGTTGCTAACTCTTATGCTACAGAGAAAAGAACTGTTTTAAGACCTACGAAAGTTCATGTACTGTGCAGTGATTTATTCTGTTTCAAATTTTTTGTCCTCACTGCATTGATTAGCATGAAAGCATATTAAATTTTATCCCAATTTCTATCTCAAACATTTTATCATTATAAGTTTGAAATCTCTATGTTTATGTATAATTTCAAGCTTTCAAATCCGATGTTAGCCTTCACGAGTCTAAAAAGATTCCTGTATAGAATCTTACGTGAATCTGTTATTCCACAAGATCAAGGTGTTCAGTAGGGGTTTAGAAGACACAACAGCAATGAATGTAAACAAACCTCAAGTAAAGTAATCAAGTACATCTCTTATAATCACACATCAAAATAAACAAAACAAAATGGCACAGAAGAATAAAACATGGAATGTATTATGCAGAACAGAAGATTAAAACACAGAGCAAAGTGGCAACCGATTTGTTCTCAGGCCCACAGCTCCTAAGCAGAAAAAAGATATAGTTAAAATATATACATAGTTTAGTTTAATTATTAAAATTATTATTAAACACAAGAAACCTCTTTCTTCTGTAGTTGTAGCATTTTTTGCAACCCATGGAGTTCATGTGACAATCGAAGTTTGATCTTAACATCCATGAAGTTCCATTTACACCATATTTTTCCATGGTAACTTGATTTTGTTTACCTTTTTCTGACAAGTTTTGCAGTAGGCATGAATCACATGAGTTTTAGTTTCATCGTAACTAGGAATAAGTTCATTTCGTATTTCTTCTGGCAATTTGTCGAATGATTTCTTCGTAATATTTTTGGTAGACATTTTTTGTTGGTGTATGTAACAACATGCTATACTATAGTTAAAAATACTTTACTGTGTAATCTTAAAATAAATCATGGAAATCACTTTCCTCTTCACCTTAAATATGTTCTCCTTTTGGTGCATTTAAATAAAGACTAGGTCCTAGTCTAGGAAATTGTGTGTTCATTTTCAATTAAATAAATTCTTTGTGGTTTCTAAATATATAGTGTACAATCACAATGACGAAAATATTAAGCTAAGTAGCAGCTGGTCTATAAATTAAGTAAAAATAAAGAAAATTATTTACTGCACGTGAGATAAAAGCATTCATATAATAAAATAACCAAACCAATTCATCAATTCGTGGAAAAATGATTTCAAAAAGTTATTTCCATGATGGTGATGGGAAGTCATGAGGTCAAGCATGGATGATGAATAAATAAAGCACCAATACACAGACATGGAGAGACAAAACAAAACCTGAACATAGTCTCAAAAGAAGTATCCAGACTTGCTGCATACCTGTAATACTATGTTTTGTATACACACAACATTTCCAAGAATTTAATAAAAGAAAAAAAGATTCATTACAACCATTACACGTGAGTCTAACAAGACTCCCATGAAGTACTTAGGCGAGAGTCCTCCTAACTCGTGGTCTCACATCGGATTTGAAAGCCTGAATTTTAGATCACAAGAATGTTTAATTACAAGTTAATTTATTGCCACTTCCAAACATATGTAACTTAAAGGAACATATTATTTGTTTTGTTTTTTGTTGCCAATTTCACACACAATGGTAACCACAAATTGATATATTTTAGGAGTTTACAGAGGATCACAATTCAATAAACACTTAATCTTCACTTTAGAATAATAACAGGAAACAAACAAATATAAATTTTTTGCAATTCTCACATAGGTGGAAAAATGCTCACGTTTTACCTCATATATAGGATTTCCAGATAACCTGCTAAGAGCACCGAACTCCATGATCATTGTTCCAGCACAAGCCGTGCATGTATCTTGTTCATGACCAACTCTTGAATTAGGATTATTTATACCATAACGCAAGTTCACCTTAAAAAAAAGGAAACAGTAATTTCTTTATCATTCTTTACTTCTTTGTATTTCTTGATTGTAAAGATATTGGCACATGGTTACAATCAAATAATAAGTAATTGTTTCAAACTCACTTTTGGATAGGGGATACCTGTAGTAGTGTTAAAAGCAGTCACTAGGCGATCACCAAGATCAATGGCTTTTGTCAATAACTCATCCTTGTACCACAGCATGCCTTTGCCATTTTTCTTCAATGCAACAGCGACACTGTGTGCCCCCAACAAACCACTAAACGTTAATGAATCAATTAATTAGTTAATAAATACTGACAATGAGGAAAATAAAGAATTATTTTTTTAAACTTTTCTCTTCATTATTCATTACCAAGTATATATACTAATTAAAGTTCACAAACAAACCTTACTACAGGCAGATTTATAAATAAGGAATGTCTGCAAATATCCCATTCTTTACTTTTTTTCCATATAATTTCAATATGTTTTTTTGTTACTTTAAAACAATTATTTGTTATTTGTTTCAATTATCCTGCTTTTAGAAAGGCTGATATTTTTCACTGTTGAAATTTGTATGAGAACACAGTGAAATGAAATAAATAGTGGAAGAACAAAAAATTAATTTTTGAGGAAACTGGCAATATAAACTACCTTTGGCCATCCTTAAATAATTGTCTATTTCACATAACCCAACCGACCCTGTAAAATTTAAGCAAACTGGAAAGATTTTAGGTTGGTATTTTCCTGAGAATCTATGCAAATTTTTTTTACTCAAACTTACCCGAGTCCCGAGTGGCAAACATTCTTTTCCTGACCTGAACAATTTTTTTATACTTTATCACATAAAGTGAAAAAAATATCAAAACATGTATCACACAACAATTTTTTTCTTCTTTCCAAGATCGTACTTCCTTAGTATATCGCGTGTTCTTAGCTGTGATTTTCTACTGTTCTCATAGTTGTAATTTAAAGCAGGGGTCACACTAACACAGATTATAATTTTCCTCCTTCCTTTTAGAATAAGTACCATTTCATTTTCTACAATCTACATATTCTATACATATCTAAATCATGGGTAACAAAACATAAGTTGACCCCCTGTATTGTTAATTATATACTTCCTTTGAAAATGGCCACTCTTCCATTAAGAATCAAAAAATTAACTATCACAAGAAGTTGCAAATTATGTACAACAATGTGAGACAAAACATTAAAATAAAATACAATATATTTTAGATTATATGTATATAAAAATATCCAAGAATCTCCCTTCTTTAAAAGAGTGATATGCATAAAATTAAGATTACAGTCAAACCTGGTATAACGGCCACTCATGGGATGAGAAAATATAACGATCAAAGAGCAGTACTGGCCACATATAGCTATAAACAGTATTTAAAAAATGATTGTGTAGCCATAAGAAAATACTCGTGAATACTTTTTTACAGCCAATATTCTGATTTTTCAGCCTCAGAATGTACCTGTGAATCTTTTTACATGGCCGATATTCTGATTTTCTAGTCCAAAAACGTTTGTGAATGCTTTCGCATGACCGATATTTCGATTTTCCAGCCTTAGAAAATGAGCGTGAATGCCTTTTCATGGCCGATAGTCTGATTTTAGGCCTTAGGAAACAATGAATGCTTTTTCACAGCCGATTTTCTAATTCTCCAGCCTATGAAAATGATTGTGAATGCTTTTTCAAGACCGATATTTAGATTATTCTTTATAAAATGATGCCTTACTGAGAATTTATACATGCCACATAAAACATAATGTATGTAGAAACCAGGTATTATGTCTACTTAAGTAATGATAGCACAGAAAAATCATTGAGTCAATACATTGCCAACGTCTGAAAATACTTCATTTAGACACGTAAGGCTGCTGGGAATCAACTTGACATTTTTTTACGAATTTATTGTCTTGTTTACGCATAAAAGTATATAGTCCATTATTTAAAAAATACATAAGTTCATTCATCTGATAAAACTTCCAGCTGGCGTTTTATACAATATACCTCTCAGTTATTCAGTTGTATTAAATTTCTCAGAAAAGAAAAAAAAACTCTTGAAATGATGAAATATCAACTCACTGTTCTGCCAGAAAATGGTATGTGGAGTGAAGAAAGTATATTGTTGAAAGTTTATTTGGTCAAAATATAAAAGAAAGAAAGAGGTGAGAAAAGAAAATCATGTCTGCCTCCTAGTTTTATAGTACAGTAAGCAAGCTGCTGAATGAAAAAAAAAAATTCATCATATGAGATCTGTGCATGCTTTTCTCCATTTATTACCTTACAATGTGAATATTAATGAAATATTGTTTACACATGATGGTTGTAGTGGCACAGATGACTTTTTTGTTATACCGAACGTTAAAAAACTGTATAAATAAAAAAAAACTGATTGCACCAATTCATAAAAAAATCCTTTTCCGACCAACTGACTCTAAATTGTTTCGTGACTTGGGTTATGTGAAACAAACAATTATTTAAGGATGGCCTTATAGGCCTTAATTTTCAGCAGACTAAAATTTTGGTGGACTTTCTTTTCCGTGGACTTAATTACCCTAAATTTGGCTGTTTTTTCGGCAGTTAAATCCCAGGGGTTTTCATATTTCTGTATATTTTTTACATAGATATATAATACATAGAAATTATTGGTTTTAGTCCTCATTATGGCCAGAAATTGGTAAGTTAGTGTCATCTTCTTCATCTGACTCCTCCTCCTCCACAATCTCCTCAATTAAATTGTCGTAATTTTCTTCTACAAACACCTTCATTTTGTTCAATATAACATCCTCGTGTTCAAATTTTATTATTAACAGGATTTCTAGACCACCTTTAGGTATAGGGGATGGCTTGTAATTTCCGTCGTGCACAACAGCACTCACCTTTCCACCACATTTCATGAAAAAATAAATATATCTCGACAATTCCATAGGCACATGACCAATCGTAACAGGTGTCAACCTATCCCAAAACTTGATTTGTATAGCAATACTATACTTATCAATATCTAGCGCTTGCTGTCTATTCTCAGGTATAAAAATACAAATTGGTGTTCTTCTTACTTTTGTCCAGGTTGTATCCTGATAAATGTGATAACTTTGACTGCAAATAACTTTAGAGAATGGCATCAGGAAAGTCACAATAGTGCAATCATAACACCATGAATAGTTTAAACATAGTCTTTCTACAGACTATGGTTTTAAAAACACAACATTTGAATGTTCGATTGACATTCGAATATTTAAATAGAATGTTTCTAGACATAAAAGAAAAAGAGATGTGTTATTAAATCTTTTCGTATTTCATCATGCTTCCTGAATGAGTATCAGAAAATATTTTCATGTTAAATCTCGTGCATCAACGGATGATACTGAGGACATAGTAGAAACAAGTCTTGTTTCCTTGTCTGAAGCCATTGAAAATTCCTTACCTGAGTCTGTGAAAAAGCATTTTTTGGATGTAGAAGAAGATCACTTAAATAAACTGCAAAAGTAAATTATTGTAAAATGCACCTATCTATTAAACTAGAATGTGAAAGAAAGCTCATATGAATGGAGAAACTGAGGCTGTAACAAAGTTTAGTGAGAAGTATGGTACAAAGTACAGATTTTGTCGGCAAACTGTACAAGGATGGAAGAAGAAATATAACAGCTATTGTTCAACATCAGAACATTGTGTGGCCTTATCAACGAATGCGGGCCAGAAAAATTCAGTGCCAGCATATCTTCTTTTGAAAACTAAAGACTATCTGGATGTGTCATCACAAGAGCTCACGCAATCAACATTGCTAAAGGTACAATTAAAGCTTCCAGACCCAACCTCTTGAAGTCTTGGGGTGGTATTTTAGAACTTAGATGGGCAAGAACACTTTTGGCAAATATGAATTACGCAAATCGTAAAGCAACAACTTCCAAGCTTCCAGTTTCACCCACACTTATTGCAACCACAATAGATAAACATAAGATCTGTCATGATTTAGTTTTCAATTTCGATCAAACGTCACTCGCATATATAAGCCCTGGTAACTATGCAATGACTCCAAAATCATCAAAGAAAATGTCAGCACAAAACACAAGTAGCAAAGGAGCTACCACTGGGACCATTGTTGTTACAGCAACTGGCGTGACACTAACCTTCCAGTTAATTTACCATAGGAAAACAGTCAGATGTTTACCGAAAGGCATCAATTTTTAACACAAGCCATTGGTTAAATGAAGAAACGACATACGATTTGCTAAACAATATCATTTTTCCATACATTGACACCGTCAAATGAGAGAAAAACCTGCCTGCATCCTCCAAAGCTTTACTGATTTTTTATGTGTATTGGGGACAAAAAACCGATGCCATTCTCAGTTATATACATTCGAAAAATTGCGTATATGAGTATATTCCATCCAACATGACTGATTTGTTTCAACCTTTGGAGATATCAGTCAATCAATGTATAAAAGCTATACAAAGCTGCTATAATGATTGGTACTCTAGGCAGTCATGTAGTTGAAAAGATACAAGAAGCTGTCACACCAACAGATATCAAGATTCGTCAGCCAATTTCTGTCGTAAAACCTCTTCATGCAACGCGGGTGTTTGAAGCATATGAAGAGCTCAAATCTCCTAATGGCAAAGAGACCATTCTTTGAGGGTTTCGTTCGTGGTATCGAGGAAGCTATTATGCTTTTATGATACTGTGAGCTTATGAAAAAATTTGTTGATATTTTGTTTATTATATAAAAGACGCATTGTAGTGATACTATGAAAAAAATAATATTTTTCTCATCCTCTATATACCTTTTTGTTGATCTCAACTTCCAAGGACATCTTGTTACATTTTAAGACGTCTGATGTAAGCAAAGCCGTGTTCGCGGGTCATGCTATCTGCTTTCAGAAAAAAAACACGTTAATTTTGATTTTCAAGTAAATTTAGTAGCTGCCTAATTTTGGCGGACTTGTGTCAAAAAACTTATATTTTCAGTACATTAAGACCGCCAAAAATTAAGTCCTATAAGGTATTTGTAAATTTGTAAAGTAAATAAAAGCCCTTTTTAGGAATTTTTGGCTAAATAAATGCCAGAAAGGCATAAGATACAGCCAGGTATTCTAGGTGGTTATCACACACTGCCACTACAGCACAGTTCGCAAGTAACTATATGCAAGTATGCAAGTACGAGTACAGTATATTGCGAGTATGAGTAGAACAAGCAAGTATGAGTATAGATAATGCAAATACAATGACAGAAAGTGTGAGTACGAGTTCGCGAGTATGTAAATTAACTGTTATAAATTTATAACTGTAAATACTGTGAGTGCGAGTACGAGTATTCATGTTATATCTTATTTTTATAATGTGAAATCGTAATATAATGTCATTGGCAATGATAGTTTATAAAACAATGAATGAAGAACTAAGAACATGAATTCCATGAATTAAATTATAAAATAAACTGGTTGTCTAGATGCTGAACACCTCCTAATAGTAACCAGAAATAAAAGATTATATATTTTGTAGAAAAAGAAATATTTGTTAATTGTTTTTGTCATTATTCTTTAACGAAGTATTATTATAAAAAACAGAGACACCCTTTTGTAAAGGAAAAAAAGACACTTTGAGCCATGTTCTTTATGAAAAAATGTTCACATGGAGGGGACTTGGAGCTCGTTTTACATGAGTTACATAAAAAAGTTAATAATTTTTTTCGCTTTTCCAAATTAAATCCAGGAAAAACGAGTCATACTATTAGGTAGAGGAATAATACAGGATTTAGAATATATACTTTCATGCACAAATAAGAAAAGGAAATATATTCATAATACTGAACATGTGTAGCGAGTGTATACAATATCCTTAATTACTTCACTTCTGGTTCTCATGAGAATTATTTTTGTTATTAACAAAAAACTATACATTTTTTCATTTATCTATCTGCCTGATATGTGTTAAATACCTTTTCATTTGTCTGTCTGATATGTGTTAGATATCTTTTCATTTATCTGTCAGATATGTGTTAGATATATTTTTATTTGTCTGCCTGGTGTGTTACTGCACATGTAAATAAATTACAAATCCTGGTTTTCACACAATAATGAGAAGAAAATACAGGAGGCAAACCTCAGTTATTATTATAGCTAGACTAGTAAAGGTATGTTAAGGTACCTGCTGGTTGTGGAAATGTGTTATCAAATTTACATGTGTAAGAGTACATTTTCCCTAGTTTTAGTTTTGTATGATAACAGTGTTACCAAATAATAAATTTTTGAGGAAACTATAAGTTAGGCAATATTGCAGGTCTAGTACTTAACTCATTATGGTTTCAGGGTGTTAGTCAGCCCTGAGAGATAATGTATAACGTAATTTTCCCAATTCAGTCCACTAGCACATTTACATTTTTTAGAAATCAAAAATTAAAGTAAAAACCTTTTTAATAAACATGTTTCTTCTTATCTACTACATTTTTATTTTGTTCAGCAATAAATATTCATAAAAGAACCATTTTTCAACATCTGTTATTGAGACAAAGTGTTTGAAATTTTAAATATGTTTTGTGAATCACGTCATTAATTCTGAACCTGGCGTGATGGTAAAAAGTATTACAGGTGCACTTGGTAGTAATTTTCTATTTTAAAATTAAGTTAACAAGGTCAAAACAATGCGATCTAGAACAAAATATTTTCTTCCTCACCCAACCATGGTGGCCGACATTTTCCCGATTATTAAAAAGCGTCATTAGAATTTTCTTTCTGGCTAATGCCTCATTTTGCATAAATGAGATTTATTCACCAATCTCACTGCCCTTTGATGAGGGAAGTACCTCTCAAAACGTAGCCCACCATTAACCCTATAGTACCTGGCATTCCCGGAAATTATTCAAATCTACATTCATTTCTTTGCTGTTTTGCTTTTCCCGGGGGTTTTACTAATTGGGAAAAAAAAAGAAAATTAAAGTTGTTAAAAGTTGATAAGTCCTCCTGAAAAATAAATATAATAATAAAAAAATTATAAGGTTAGTATTATGAAATTTACAATCGACAGAGGGTGTATCCCGGTATAATAGACAGAGGGTGTATCCCGGTATAATAGGGTTATGAACCTGAAAAATATATTCAAATAATAACAAAAACAGTAAGTACTTGTAAAATCGAAGCAAAAGTTAAAATAAAAAGTTCAAGAAAGCTTGAAGCATAATTATTTATTTGATCAAACAAGGTACATATACATGTTCCCAATAATCTAGAAGTAAAATTTGCAAAGACCATTATCATATATAAAAATTGTAGCTGCATTTCTTACCAGACCAGACTGTATCTCGTAAATAATACAAACTACACAAGACACCTGGAGAAAATATACCAATTACAAATAGAGCTTCTTTTCAGTGCACAGGAACCCATGGGAGTGACCAAAACCTTCACAATGGTATATAACTATGTATTGAGGAACGCACAGGTCTGATAATCAAAATGATGGTTATATTGAACATTCAACTTGTATAGGTTTTTGTTTCCTCAAAAATTAATTTTTTCAACAACAACAAAAATTTAATAAAAGGAGAGCAGTTAGTGAAGTTGTACATTCTCAATTTTCATATACCTTCTATAGATTTTATTTACACTTAGATTTATTGTTCAACAGACAAAGTGCAGATGTATGTCCAGGGTGGGGCCATATAAAAGAAGAGACCAACTTCAAAATTAAAACCTAATAACAACTAACGGGCATAGTGGAAATAATTAAGTATAAAACAAAAGTGTATCTAAAGATTTGCAGGAGATTCTTGCTCTTTCAGGAGATTTCCAGTGTGCTATATTTTTACGGAGATTCTAGATCAAGTAAAATAAAAATTAGAAATCCAGGAGTTTCAGTAAGTTTTCAGGAATTATGACACCCTGTCCAGTCACTATATCTGATGAAGTTTTAAATATGTAAAACTACTGAAAAGCCTATTTCTAATATAGAAAATTGCAGCAATCAGGTTTGGATCAATTGTGGAAACCACAACAATAATCTGATATATGGTAAATAATAAATTTTCTGTATTTTTTATTGTACTTCAAACAAAGCTACAAAGAATATCTTAAAAAAACAAAATATCTTACCCAAGAACCCGGATATTCGTTTCAAATACAGACACAACAGCATCAGCATTAAATGAGACATTTTGTACAACATATCTCACTTGTGTATCAAATTCATCCAGTTTTCCGAGAACCTAAATACACAAGAAAACATGTATTTAACTAGCAATTTACAAATTTAAAAAAACATTTACCAAGTTACCTATGATGACAAAAAGGTATGAATTGGCATTTTTATCTTGCTGTATACATGAAATGATGAAGTTATCAGAATGAGAAATTTATCATCAAGATTAGCAAGACCCTAAACATAAGGATCCCTCGAACCTCAAATGAAAAATCTTAAAAATGATGTACCATATTTGTTCCATAAAATCAAGCAGTAATCTAGAGACATTGGAGCAACCATAAATGTAGGACAAGAAACTTTCCTCTATTAAACCCACACAGCATAAGGTTTTGAATTAACTGCTGCCACAGTTTTTTAGTTTTCTAGGGTAGCTACAGCTGTTGAAAGTAAATATACCATGAAAACCATTATAATTGGTATTTCTTCATATTAAACACAAACAAATCCATTAAAGAACAATATCTAAGTTCAAAATCTATGATAACTAATGGTTTTGTTTGTAAATGTTATCAAAATCTATTTTCAGTGTAACACCTTAATAAACATTAACTCTCTTCTACTGCAGGCTTACATATCTATCTATCTATCTATCTATCTATCTATCTATCTATCTATCTATCTATCTATCTATCTATATCTATATCTATATCTATATCTATATCTATATCTATATCTATATCTATATCTATATCTATAATCTATATCTATATCTATATCTATATATATACCTGATGTTCTTCTACATCCTCTAATAACATACTGTTTTGCAGCGATAATTAGAATTTAACAGTTTCCTCAAATCTTAACTTTTAAGACAACTATTTCACCTGAAATTTTTAATCGTGTACTGTGTAGGTACATAGTCAATAGAAAAAACTCTGGTCTGGAAGTCTATTGTCTAGTTCTATTGTTTTGCCGCGCAAACTCGACTAACGTTTTTAAAATGATCACATGATCAAAGTGCCTGCAAAGAACTTTGAAATGGCAGGCAGAGACGGCTTTATCAGATAGAGGACGTTGTACATAATACTAGAAGACGTTGATGAAGAAGTCTTTAGATGAAGTTTTTCTAGAGGATATTTACACAGCTGTTGCAGAGGTAGGATCAGATTAGAAAAAACGAACGTTTTCATGAAATTTTACAAAAAAGCCGGGTGTAATTGGCCGCCAGCAAGTTGTTTATAATAAAAACAAACAATAATCGCGACTCTTAAATATATATACATATATATTCTCGGTTTTTCAGATCAAAAAAAAAAACCAGTCCTTTTCCCAGGTTTTTCAGGATGGGTGATCACCCTGATATAAAAAGTTTGAACTAAAACTCTAAAACTCTGCACAAATAGACAACTACTGAAAATATTACA
>JANTOQ010429461.1:0-11702 GCA_027564595.1 Bythotiara depressa
TAGTTAGTAACTTATATATAGTGTATTGTTTATTTTATTTTATTACAGCGAATAAATACTTACTTACTTACTTACTTTCTATTCAGAATCCAGTGTAATCTAGGGTAAAGAACAGACCCTGGTACTTTCTTCAGCCATCATTGAGGCTATTCTATTTGCATATGATCTTGATCTTTGTCTTGATTGTACCATCGAACATTTCTGCATATCGTGTTGCTGCATCCTGAGCAATAAAAGCAGATATAGTACATGAGATCACGTCCACTGGAGAAATGTAAATGTTGCAAAAACGTTTGCACAACGGAACTTTTGGTAGGTTAATATTAGACCTAAATTAACATAATTTAAACAACTAAGTAAATCAAAGCATATATTTTCTCACTTTGTATGTATTATATATCAAGAGTTTCTTCAATGTATAAATTATAAAAGAACATTTCCCAAATAATTTATTACATCCCAAATGGCCATTCATAATGTAAAAATATTATCTTTACATGTTGGTTTTGCATTGATCATTGTACCACCACTTACAGTACCCCCTATAAAGTGGCCTGACGGTTTCTTTAGGTAATACCGGTTCGGTTTACCGATACCGATCGGTAGGCTTCTTTTGTTGGAACCGGTATATAATTTAAGTGCAAGTTACCTAAACTTAACAAAGAAATTTACCGATTACATGCTATGTACGAAATGTATTTGTAAAGATTCTCCCGTTTTATTTAGACAATTAAACCGAAGCACAAATAATCATCCATCTTTTATTATGAATCCAGCTCAAAGAAAACACATCATGATCGCGTGTACTTTTGTTTAATCATTGTCCATAAATAAATTGTTAATTAAAAGAAAGCCAGAAACTTTAGCAACCTGTGTCATAATTTGATCTTTAATTCGTCTCTTATTTTGTAGCCATCATGTCCACATCAATATTTTCTTTGTAATTTTTATCTTTCCTCTTCAGGTACATTTCAATCCAATTTGCTACAAAACTTATTTTATTTTCATTATCCAGAACGAATTTCCCGCTATCTTTTCAAATTATTCTACCCTTCCAATGAAAAACTTTGGCCATCATGCCACCAAAGAAACGAAATATCAGAAATTAGAACAATGATAGGTGCAGCAACTTTGCAGTGATATATAAAACCAAAACTTTAACTTGCCAGATGTAAAGAACTAAGAAAACATAGTTGTATCCTGTGTGTGTGTGTTCTTAATGAATATTCCATGGTTAACTTCTACGTTCATACCTTTTACCCAATGAAGAGTTTTAAAATTATGGATTTTGACGCAGGAATGTGACAGAACATTTCTGAAATGAAAAACATTCTTATGGCACATGCTAATTATCGCACACCCCCGCAGATAAATTTCACAGAATACGTGATGCGGCATTTATTTGTATATATAAACTGAGCTAAATTCTGGGATAACATGCTATTTTTTAATTTGGTGTACCAGCTAATATGCAAACTTTTTTTTATAATCTGTTCTCTGCTGCACACTCCACCAGATTACAACTATTTGTAAGTCTTTCTCGCTGAGATCTTATTAGTTTGGCCTAGCTTATGCTCAGAAATTGGAGCGGAGAAAGTGTCTGGTATGATTCAAGTGATTTAAAACGATACAAAGAACAAGCAATCTTTTGAAAAAACATTTTCATACCAATTAAATAAAAATAAACATAAAAAACTGGCGGAGCGCGTGGTGAGAGGCTGGTTATGCTGAAATAAGATTTTATATGAACACACTTTCTCAGAGAGGCTAGTAAAATAATAATAATAAAAAATAAGAGGAATTGAAAATCGGCAAGATCGGAAATAACAGGAGAGAGGAAGAGGCTTTCTCATATACCGCTGGTCTTTCTTGTTATATATACATGCATTCGTCTCGCACTCTGTGGAGGAATGTTTTATGAAGGAGCCACATCTATAAATAGATGAGAGTGTGAAAGGCAAACGGAAAACAACTGAATCTCTAATGTTTAACCACTTGTGACACCCTCCTTTGGAGAGCTTTATATTGGCCAGTTAAACTGGTTTTCTAAAGGTTGCGAAATTGGAAAATTAGGGGTGATTAAGGCACTGATCACCTACTTTAAAGGTCAGAAAAATTGAATTATCGGTCGAGGCTAAAACCAAACATAAATATCGTCATTACATTAATCATAACGAACCATTTTTAAGGTCTGAAAATCGACTGTGCAAATGCCATCCTACATGATATTCAATTTAATTAATAAATAAAACTCCTGGAAATGAAGTTGTTCCTATTTTGTGATATGACAATCTCTCTTTAGCATTAATTGTTTACTTTCTAAGGAAAATTTTGAAAATTATTGTCTTTGAATTGCAGCGTAAAAATCCTCTGTGATGGAGAGATGTTTTCATCAAAATAGAAAGCACAAGACGCTTCGTTCTTTGCTCCTTGCGATGTGAAACAATGATTTCCTTCCAACCAACCTTTTTTCTTGTATCTATTACTGTATTTACATTGCAAGGAAACTGTTGAAAGAGAAGTCAGTAATATGAGAAAGACGTAAAAATATTTTTGTTGCCATGTATGAATTTCTTGCCTAAATAATTAACGTATATATGCATAGTTTTTTAACCCTTCCCTCAAACATATTTTGAGCGAGTATAGTTCTATTGACTGTGACTGAGAAAAAAGTCTGAAGTATTCAAGTTTAAAGTTTTTATGATGGAATCTTGATACCATCAACTATTAAATGGTTCGTCATTTTATCCTGTGACATTTTAGAAGCCTTGTAAAACAACTTACGTTCAACCTTGGACGTCTGTGTTATGGCCAACTAGACTTGAAAGTTACGGGTGAATGGGACGTAAGTCATTTTAACCAGCGGCTGGATTGGAATAGATTGGCCTGGTTTAACCAAATCAAATCAGTTCTTTCCGACAAAGGCGTACTATTATCATCATTGACATATTCAATTCACAGGGCACCATTAGTTAAGAATTTGTCAGAAAATAGCCCTTTAGTACATTTGGACAGAATAAAGTGTGTCAATTTTTGTGTGTATTAATTCGTGAGCTTTATGATGCTCAAGCAGTTCCACCTAGTATATCGTGGTAACGCAACAGTAAAATAAACTAAAGCAGGTGCTTAGTATGCAGTGTTTGAACAATTGCACGTTTTAAGTTTTTTTGTTAATTTTTCTGATACCCTGAAAAAGGCAGAAAAGAGGTAAGACACTAATATTTTTTCTGGAATATATGCTACTCGTGAAAACTAACACGTACGAAATGTTGTTCACAAATATAAATGCATACGAAAATTAATACACTCAAACTATCAGACCCCTGTTACTTGCAATTTATCTTCTTTTTTTTGTCACGTGACTGGCATCCTTTACGGAGGTAATCTGGTTATTCAGAAGTTGCAATTCTGCAGGTACGTATAATTGGAAAATATTTTATCGTGACTAATATTGCAGCTTTAAATATTCACTGTAGTTAACTTCTCACTAGTTAACCTAGTTAACTAGTGAGAACGGGAATGTTAAGGAGGAAACAACTTTTTGAGAAAAAATTGCACAGGAGTACTAATGTGTCGGGAATGTAATAAACTAAATAAATGACACCAAAGTTATCTTATCACAGTCGACATCCCCCATCTGGAAAATTCAGTACACGAAACTTTGTTTCTCGTGTCCTGACCAACGCTTACTGCTAATGTTTACAATTGATCTTTCATTGTCAATATCTATACTTGTTTTTTTAGTAGTTCCAGGCAGGTAGGAGATGTCTCGTACAAATATCTGATTATGAACAAGTTACACTTTGTGTTAACATATAGTGTCTTCGTTCTCACAGCACCTAAAATAAATAAAAAGCCTAAGTTAATTTCACAATATCTAAACAAATAGCACTTTCCACTACTAAGGCCAATATAAATTGATATGTGTATACTTCACTCTATTCTGCAGAGGCCCTACTAAATGGGAACCACCAAAAGTAAGGTTCTATATGTCTTTTTAATTTGGCTGTATAAGCCAAGACTCTGCAAAGGAGAATGACATACACGATGATTGCTTATGCAGTGATAAATTTCTAAATTAACTCTATGAGCTGACACCAGGATTTAGCCGTTCCCTATCAAATTTACAGCTGTATATTATTGAAAAATATATAAATTTCTGAGAAAAATATTAATGCAGATTCGAACTCAGTGTCTCTTTTAGCTACTGTTTTTTTAGCACAATCAATTACTTTTACTTTTACTTTTACCATACCCGCCTCATTTTCGTGTAAAACGTAAAATTTCCTGCTTTTCTCGAGGATTTCGTGTTTAAGATTGGTTTTTCACGTAATTTAGGAAGCAGTCAATTCGTTGGTTTCAGCTCATTGTGATTCAGAGACGGGAAGCAGTTTATTCGTAGACCACCGCTATTGAATCAGTCCAACTGTTAAAGGTAGATTTCCACCGATCCTATTTTTTACAGAATGAAACTGAAGGAAAACATAAACATGCAGAGAGTGTTAGGACAGATATTTACTAAATTTTGATTTCAACTAATTTTTGAAAGCCAAAATTAGGGTATTTTTCCTTTCTTGGAAAAATTTTTATTACATAATTAAATTTAAACCGATATTCTGAAACGTTTATTGGCTAAATAAATAATTAATAATACTCCTTTTCATAAATCATTGCACAAAATGACGTCATCTTTTCAAAACAGCACTTCCGTATAATTTAACGAAAAACAGATTAGCCACAATTATAAACTTTTGACCATCATAAGAGGGCTTTGGGGTATTAAATGTGCCGTAATGTAACATCGTAGAACATGGTAAGATCTTCACCACAGCATAATATTTATCGTTAGGTCGGACACAAGTACAATTGAAATGATTGCTGATATTAAATCTTAAGATCACAGTCACTTAGGGAGAAAAATTGTCACAGTTGATTAGGGAACTCGTTCATTTGGGAAATTTCGTCACAGTATGCCGGGACATTAATTTTATCACGTGACATTGATTTCCTTTGATTTTGTTTCTGATGAAACAGCTGATGCAACAGAAATCACCCCAGTCAGCCTGGATGTTTTTACTTTCTGTATTCATATGGAAAATATTGTCCCGTTTAACCGAGATCTTGGTTAGGCCGGATGTTTTTATCCATACAAAGACATTTTATTTTTATAGGGGAAATTTACAATAAAGTGGAAACTCAGCAAACTGAATTCCCCGCTAAACCGGGACGATTTTTCTTTGTATGAACACCCAATTATACACACTTGTGTGTTTAGTAAATAAATATACTTACATTTCCTGTGCCCAGCTAAAAAATGAAGGTTGTCCTAAAATAAGAATAGCAGAAGCCAGAAGAGCACCACTAAATTGTGCATATTGACATGGTTTAACCCAGTGTGGTAGAAACATACCCTAGTTTCAAGATGAATGGCTTTTGCTCGCGGTAGTACAAATTTCAGATTTCCAGAACCAAAAGTGCAGTGCCTCTTGGCGAAAGCGGTCCAGATGGAAGTCTGCATTTAGCTTTATCAAACCATGCACAGTTTGTTATGAAGCATTCACAAAAGTAAATTTCACGTCGTGACGGTCTATTTTAGAGTGCCTCGACATTCACTTCCTTTAGTTTAATGCTACATAGATGTCTAGTCATAAATACAACCGACTGGAGTCTCATCATAAATAAAATAACGTTTTACCTATTCTTATTAGCTGCAAAGGCGAAAATCCTTGCATTAGTATATTTTGATTTCCACTTGCTACTTTTATCGCAATTGTGCTGTAGTTCTTTGTTCTTTACATAACATCGATCATGTGACTTGAAAGTAGATAGAACAAATCCCACTTTTTTGACCTACTTTTTCTGCTTAGCCAATCAGAAGGGAGAAATCAATGTCATAAGACAAATTATGCATGATAAAAGTAGCAAGTGGAAATTATGCTTTAAATCCATACTTATTCTGATTAATTGTTCACACTAGGTAACACATTAATCAGTTTTTTGCGGTTGCCATATGTATTAATTATCTTTGTATTTCTTTTTAGGCTTCACCCTGAAACCACGAAGTCTTGGCAGCAAAAAAATTTAGCTGTCCACTGTATCTTTGTGTTTCTAAATACATGTGTCAGTACTTGTTGTTTGTGAGTTTGCTCAACATATGTTGAGCGAGGCGATTCTTAGAAACCCTTACCTCACACCATGCCCATAGGCTCCAGATACCAAGTAGACAACCTTATGTACCTCATCCCATAATTTGCATCTGAAATAAATACGCTATTGAGAGATGTCTTCACAGAAGAAATATGTCGGTGTCAAAACCTCTCCTGTTTTGCAACCAACGAGTTCTACGATGTTGCACTCGGCAGGTTTTTCAAAACATTCTACAAGTTAATATTATTGAGACCTGTATAGCGTTACCAGGAGGTTATATATCTTATTATATATTATATATCCATGATTAAAGGTTTAACACCATTTAAATTTTGTGAAACTAGGATATGTTTGTATATTTCGTGATACTCCGGAATAATAAATTCAATTGATACTTTTTTTAAAAAACATTAAGATTTTCAGATTTACTCATTTGCCGGACCAGAAAATATTTGGTTTAGGACATTTCTTAGCCTTTTTTCTATTCAAGTTAGGTAACACCTTACAAACACTCATATACATAACACTGCACTGCTAGCTGAAGAGGACAATTAACGTATATTGTTAGGCTAGTGGCGCATATAACATATAGTGGGCGTGGCCCCGCGAGGACAGTAGGTCCCTCCACGTGGAAACGTTGCCCAATGTCTCATCCGTAAACCTCAACAAGATTTTAATCTTTGCTCCAGCCAGGAATCGAACCCGGGATCGCTCCGTCAAAGGCGAGAGCAATTACCACTAAACTACGGATCCACATCTTAGCCCTTGAAACAATTACCACATTCGTTGTAGTTATGAGAGAAGGAAAGGCTTCTGGAATTTAAACGTAACTTTGATTTAATATATATAATTCGCCTGTTATTTATTTTTGAATTTTCAAATAATTTTTAAGTCCTTGGTTTATCATCTCTTGTAAAATGATGAAGATTATGATGTCACATATCATCCCCTCCTGAGGCAAGCGAGGCATACCCTCCATTTTGTAGCCGTCCTTTTACAATCAAAGTTACTGTACCAAAGTAGCTAAGACCCGTCCGTCTCAAGTCCATCTAAACAATTCAATAAACCATCATTCCAAAGACTGTCCATGCCTGCTGCCACTCAAGTTATAAGTTAACAGCTAGGGACATAATTAGAGACATTCTCTTTAAAGGAGATTTTGTAACAGACTTCGCTCGCTACCTTACGGACAAATCTAGTGCTAACTGCTGCTGAATTCTCATTTTAAGAAGCTATAATGAAAATTTCTCATGGCTAGTAATATAATAATGCTTCCCCCATGCTACCGGAAAAACCTTAATCCGACATGATGCCTCATTAAAACTAGCCATAGTCAAGACCATAGTTATACCCTTATGATTGTTACATATAGCTTCAAGAAACTGCCAATGGTAAACACGAAACCCAGTGCGCTAAGTCGTTTCTGCTTTCTGTAAAACCCTTTAATTGCCGAAGTACCTCCAGGCTAAATGAAACTTCGTATATAATATAATTTTATGCAACTAGAAAACAATGTATTTCTTATAGATTTTACTTCA
The DNA here is from genome assembly GCA_027564595.1 of Bythotiara depressa. Taxonomy (NCBI): domain Eukaryota; kingdom Metazoa; phylum Cnidaria; class Hydrozoa; order Anthoathecata; family Bythotiaridae; genus Bythotiara; species Bythotiara depressa. The sequence continues at coordinate 7,686 of JANTOQ010429461.1, forward strand.
CGGCAAATATAAAATTATATAACAATAATAAATAATAATAATATGAACTTTTACCAAATTTATTTGACACTATATTTCTAATAATAAACCCCCTGGAGAAAATTCTAAGCAACAAAGAAATCGTTAATGTTTTGGCGCATTTCAGGAGGTATCATTCAACTAATTAACCCCGGATATTATCTACTGTATTGTTTCATCAACTCGTTCCTAGTTTTATTTTTAATTAAATGTGATATACAATGAAAAGACTAAGGAGAGTTGCATTTTCTTTATTCACTAACATTTCGAGGTCAGGTTTATTTAACCAAGAGTATTTTCCTACCAAGCGAAATGAGTTTTACTACCGGTAAGCAATACGATTTTCTTGTCTTAAGAAGTAGTTAGTCTTTATTTTTTAAATCACCCAGAAGCAGAGATCGTAACCCGATGTGAAGCTACTATAATTTTTAAGGAAAAAGCACTAGGGCAGAGGTAGAATGTATGTAGCAGTCATTTTCTCGTTTCTTTCTATAAAAATTATCAGAACACCGGTCTCTTTGCTTCTATCACGTGCAAATATTCTATTGCCGTGACTAGAAAAGATAAAGACTAATGTAGAACATGAGCGAGTTGATCTTTCATCATTTTGGAGGTTGGATAAAGTTTATTTTCTGAGAATTTTAAAATAACTGACAGGTATTTTAATTAAACAGCAAACAGCTGGAACTGGAAAAAGAGATTTGCTATTTATACTTTAGACTTTCAGAGTAAAACTTTAAAAATTCGCTAAGTAATTAACCTGTTGTTAAAAAAAATAATGAAAATTACAAAACTTTGAAACAAATTTCGGTATGTTCTTTTGTTGTGTTATTTTAGAGTTTAAACTATGTTACTGATTAACCTGTTGTTAAAAAGAACAAAGAAAGTTACCGATACCGATACCGATAGGTATTACCCAGGTAACGGTGTTAGGGCACTTTATAGCGGTACTGTAAACTGTACAGTATTGCCATGAACTCCACTGTAAATAAAGATAATATATTTTATTGCTATAAACCCTATTCTAATTACATTAACAAAACTTTCAAGGATTCATCTAAAGTTGTTAATGGGGAGCCCCAGGTAGTTTGGGGTTATTGCTTCGGTTTTAATTTCATGATTAGATAAGCTTAAGCAGAGTAATTTGGACCTGTTTAAGACTTCTTGATCACAGTACTTTACTACTTTGAGTCATACATTGAGGGCTCAATCATGGTACTTTACTAAACATGTACAGCGATGGATCAATCATGGAAACTGTGTTGTATAATGATGGCTCAATCGTGGTATTCTACAAAACTGAATTGTTAATTGATGGGTCTTTCGAAACCAACAATGTTTAATCTCAGCATTTGGTTACCTGGAACCACATCTATGGTTGTGTAGAAATGATTGCAGATGAGTTGTACTTTCACCATACATGATGTCTTCCTAAATATAGTTCTAATCTTATTCTTCATGGCAGATCTGCAAAATAACTTATGTGCCCTAATTGTAGTTTTTACTCATTAAACCCTGCAACTTTCTATAGATGAATGTGCAAAGTTTGTGTCTTTATATTAATTTCTTTCTACCAATATGGGATATTGTTTTTATACGTTGAACAATCTTAAAAACACTTTCCATTCTACTTGCTACACCATGTTGCTGTAAACAAAAAAACTCTGCAGTAAGTACCAATTTCAAGTAGTTGCAAAAATATTTACTCTATTTTTAATGAACTGTTCTTTCCAAATCATTTTTAACAACATTTTCAAAAACATATATAAATGGTTAAAAAAGGACATATGGTAAAATTTTAATTCCTTTAATTTTTATCAATCGGAGAAAATGCCATGTCATGTATGTGGCAATATTTCTTCACATGTTTAACTGAAATTTCTTTCCAACATCCTCCCACTGTTCTCTGGTAGATAAATTCTTCCTACATTCCAGTATATCATCAAGCATTCCATCGTAAAATTTAACATCTTGATACAATGCAGTATTTGATCGCACACATTAATCTCTCTTTCTTGATTTGATAAAATCTCTGTTGCAGCATTCAGACGACCTACAAAGTAACATAATAATAATGTAATGGTAATTTGTTCTTCCATTCCAAAACCTTTCCCATGGAGGTGTGAGGGAATTAAATATTGATTCTCTGCTATTTGTATATAAAAGAGACAATAATAATCTCACTACCCAATGATGAGATATTCTCTTCAATTTGTAGCGCAATTTTTAAATCATTCAGATCTATGACATGATAAATATATCATATCAATATTGGACTGGCAAATGTCCATATCTTCCAGGATCATTTTTGTTATATGGAAAAAAACAATGGAACGAAACGTTATATGTAATGTACTAAAAGTTGATTTATCATTGTAAGTAGTAGATTAGTAGATCAACTAAGGATTGATTTAGATAGAAAACTGTACAATAATATGTTACATTAACCATAAGGGCATTGTTAATTATAAACGAAAACTTTAAAGTGGCAAAAAATATTAAATAATAATCAATGATGTTTCAATATATATTATTTCTGAAAATTGATTAATTTCATGACATGGAACAATATTTTAACATGGTAAATAATTATAAAATTTACTATTATGATTGGGGCATTCTATATCTTACTTTGATTAGTTTAAACCATGAACAAAAGAAAGCATTGCACATGTGGTTGTTCTCTTTTGAACCACCTCTTTACTCGTAGCACTACAAATTATATTAAATGAATGATATCTTGCAATTGAAATCTAAATCAAGTATTCTCTAGCATTTTACCAATTTAGTTTATTAGTCTACGTAACCAGACAGTTCCTTCAATGCACTGATCATAATCAATTCACTATGTCAACCTTATGCTTAATTAACAATTGAGGTTATGACCACAAACTATCTGCATGGTTTAGAGATGGACATTTCTCATCCACAGAATATATTTTTTAATTTTTAATTTTTTTTAATAACCAGAACATAAAATTTACAACAAAAGCACACATAAATATCTAAAATAAAATATAACACATAGACATACACAAAGGAAACAGGGCGACACAATACAGTAGAATAGCCAATGATCCCTGCAAGACATTAAGTGATTTCATTGGTTTTAACACAAAGAAAATAATTATGTATATAAGTATAAGTAAAAAATATATAAGCATATTATAGGTTAGTATATGATCTATCTATATTATTGGTCCTTCAAACCTTTTAGAACTTAAAATAAAATTAATTACAGTGGAAAGAATAATATGGTTAGAAGAAGTATTATGATTAACACTGCCGTAAAGGAGAACTTGTACAGCAGAAAAGCAATTTAGAGGGAAAGGAATATAGCACTGGTATAGAGGTTGTCAAAGAGCATAGCACATCGCACAGAATTGATAGGGCAGTGCAAAAGGAAATGTTCATTTGTCTCTATGTAGTTTGTTCCACAGAAGCATAATGTTTATGTTCCCTGAGGTGACTAAGCCTAAGATGGAGTCTAGTTAATAACTTTAAGCCCAGTAGGATGGTAAACATAGTAAACAGGTGCTGCATTTTGAATGTTTGAATCAAGGTGTGCCATATTTGTAGCACAGGATGGGAGAAAGGAGGTTTAAAAACGTTTTATTTCTATAAATTGTAGAACTAATGGATCCAACAGTTTGTAGATTATGGAATAGAATTCTTTGTTTAGGTAAAGATAATTTTAAGTATCTTGGGTTTTGATTTTGATTTTATTGTAAAAGCATAATTTATGATTTTATAATAAAAGCATAGTCTCCTATACCATCTTATATCGCTTAGTCTCAAGACCTACAAGCTCTTGATAAAGTTTTTCACAATTAGTACCAAATATGGCTCCTGTAATTGCTAGGGAGGCATTGTTTTGGATGGATTCTATTTTGCTGCAAAATGAATCATTAGATGGATTATCATAAATGATATCCCCATAATCTAAATGTGGTCTTATAAAAGATTTGTATATATTAAGTAGGGAATGTCTTGGTAAGA
>JANTOQ010429572.1:0-11701 GCA_027564595.1 Bythotiara depressa
TATCAGCACCTTTGATCACTATAGAAACATCACTCTTAAGAGTTTTTAAAGCCTCTTGTTCTTCTTTAGAAAGATTACTATATGTAAGTTTTGTATCTATTGACGAGATCTCTTCTTCTAGTCTACTAAGATACATTTCAATAGCTGCATCTTTGCCTTTTGGGTTAAATTTAGACCTGGTTCAGAAAGGATTGACTACACCAGTACTTTCTTCATTTCTTAAATACCAAAGTAGACGTAACCTACGACCAAATATTTCTAGCTCTTCTGTAAGTGTAGCTCTATTAACATACTTGGGTGTCAGGATCAATCTTAAACCTTTAGAGAGAAGAGATATCTCAACACTAGATAAATTTCTGCCAGATAAGTTAACTACATTGGGACTTACAATTTGCCTTCATACCTTTCATTTACTTTCCCACATATATTGGCCTCCATTTCAAAATTATTATTTTTCGAGGGCTTGTCACATGATTCTCTCCCTTCTTGTTCCGTTAAATTGGCTTCTATATCTAATAAGTTATTAGAGATGTTAGGCAGACCTAAAGAAACAAGAGTAACTTAGATTTGGGATATCCGGTGACAAGCCTTCCACATATGATAACAGGTCTGATTTAAAATAAAAAATTCTACGTTGGGATTACTAATATACCTAGACACTATATCAAGCCTTTTATCTTTATTTTCGCCGCACATCTTTTCCAACTTATTCCTCTTACGTTTCTTTATTTTCAGCTCTTCTTTTTCCATATAAACTATCAGTTTAACAAGCCATTCCGTAAGTCTGTCAAAATCTACGTCATTTTCCAGAGCATTAATTTCTTTCCATAAACTTTCTTCTATCTCCACCATCTTTGCTTAGATACCAACAATCAAGGTTTCTAATAACGGTTTCTCTGTTGACTCTATAGTTTCTTTCCAAATCGCATATAACTCGTGGGACGAAAACATAATAAAAGGCTTTTTCGCAATATTCAACCCACCTGGACATATTCCATAACTATTACAACTTTCCAAGTAGGCAATATGGTGAAAGTAGTTAAGACATTTTACCGCCAAACGAAAACAAGAATTAATACCACATGATAAGTCTAAGTCTGTAACTTCAGGGATATCTGCCATAATATATAAATAATGTAATAATATATAAATAATGTACTATTTAGACAGTAAATTACTATTTAGACAGTAAATATGTATGTGTTGTGTATATATATATATACTGCATACATTGGTGACTATGTGACAGCATGCTTTTTCTGTAGAGTGACAACAACAAAAGCCATAGAAGGAAAGGTTATCAGACATCAGACAAGGTATAAATCTACTATATTATATTCAGCAGAATCTGGTAGTAACAAATACATAGTGACACTTTATATCAAATTTAGCTGTTAGTGTAAACTAAGAAGAAACAAAACATTTTGCTAATAGCTGAATTCCCTGTTTATAATTAGGCACACGAAACTAGGTAAATTAACATTATAAACCAGTTTTCATAGAATCTGCTTACAATCAGCAAAGTTATCCAACAGGTCCAAAGCCTAAACATAACATAAACACATGTGAATGGTACTGTCCGCAGCCCCAATAATTTCATAATGCATTAAATGATCTGCCTTCGCCAGATAACGTACACAATAACATTGTGAGTAAATTGCTGAAGTAATCTTTGAGCTTTGGATCCAAGGATTCTTCAAAATCAAAACTGCTCATACATGACGAATCTTCTTTGTTGATAAATAAATTCTCAAACAAATGTGGATTTTTCTGTATACAGTCCAGAACACCATGAGCTTGAAGTCCTTTCATAAATTGTTCTATTGCTGGCATACGCTTTCCAATTATTTCATGATTATACTATTGATTGAACAATGTGATTCTTTGTTCCATTCTATAAAAATAATTTAAAAACTTAATCAATATTTCATTTCACTTTAAGGGTATATAATTTTGTTGAAAGTTTGTACAATTTATGACAAATGTCACAACTTAATTTACAAATATATATTACAAAGAACACATGACTAAATTAAATCTACGGTAACCGATATAAAATAAAATGCAAGTTCAAAGTTCATACACAACAGAACACACCTCCATTGGCTGCTTTCGAACCTAGTATCTCGATCGAGATACTACAACCGTTCACAAAAATTGTGAGACATCTCCCCCATCCCCCCATCCCCCTCATTTCAATGTTGTGATGTTTTGAACAATGTCTTGGAGTGTGCAAGTTCACATGAAACAACGCAACATTGATATTGGGTGAGGGGGGGTGGTTTTTTGTTTATTCGCTCTTTCTTGACACTTCTCAGGCTGGTTCTGTTGCATACAGTGTCTGTTTTTACATTCATCATCATCTCTTTCTACAAATTTACTATTTTCTGTTAGTTGTGACATGTCATTTCTAGCCACATACAATCATATGACACTGGTAACTTTAAAACGTATATTGCACACTCTTATTTATCTTTTCTATTGCACGCTCTGCTTCTTTAGATGAAAAAACTAAATTGAAATTAGCAAACTTCATGGTGGCTATTGCATACGACAGAGGTGTTGTTTTGTGCGAACTATATAGTGGCAGCATTAATGGCCAATTATATGCAGAATTCATTAGGGAACACTTTGAGGATGCCTTCAATAAAGGTGCCAATCCAAGGGGGAAATTATTTCTGCAGGATGGCGACTGAAGCCAAAGTAGCAAGAAAGCCAGAGATGCATGGGAAGAAATCGGGGCCAGAAAGTTTACCATACCTCTGCGAAGTCCTGACATAAACCCTATTGAGAACATGTTTAATGTTGCAAAACGAAGGCTGCGTGAACAGGCATTAGAACAAAATATTACCATAGAGAATTTTCAGCAGTTTAGTGCAAGGGTGAAGGTAATGTTGGAAACTGTCTTGTGGCTATATAAACAAAACTATTGAAAGTATGAACAAACGAGTTGATAAGATTCACAAGGTTAAAGGGCAAATAATAAAATATTAAGAACTGTAATTTTCATGTTCTTATTTGTTGTGCTATCTTATAGCCTAATGTTTAAATTTGTGAACCATCTTGATGTGTGTGTACAGATAGTTTATCACCTTTTGTATATATATTTTACATATTAAGAATCTCAGAACATAACAGCACAGTGCAACTGCAACATAAAAAAACGTGAACGGCAACATAAGACACAAGTTACCGTGTGACTTAACAATTTTTTCATATGATCATCTTCTAATGTTACAAGCTACCACGAGTTACCGTTATAATTTATAAAAGAAAGTAACATAGTTTTTTATTATGAAACATGCCAAGTCTTTATGGCCTTCTTGCCTTCAAGAATTTGCAACTGCCATAGGTTCAGTGTCACGCTTTATGTTGTTGCTTATTAAAAAATTCAGCAACATCCAAATTAGATAAACGCCTCACTTTGCTTGATGCCTTTTTTGTACAAGTTTGTGTCTCTTTGACAGCTTCATTAGTCTCAGCAGACTTTCTTTTCTGTCTCAATGCCTGTTTTGTTGTTGCAGGTGAACCAACATTTGTTATATTTAGGTGGTTGATGCTATGAAACACTTCTGAGTCACTTTTGCATACATATCTGTACGCAGAGTAATAGTTACTATGATTGGTCTGAAACATTTACTATTATGTTATGTTGTTTTGTTAAGTCATCTTTGAACTTTTTCCATCGTTTAACTCTGGATAACTTTATAGCAACATGATAGTGTTTTCCATTGTTTTGATGGTCTTCTAAACAAGCCCAGTGGGAAACTTTTACTTTGCCAGACCCTGTGTTAAAGGCATTTTCAACTATCTGGCCAAAGTTTTGTCTTGTGGGAAAGCGAACCAGATCAGCTTGGCTGTAAGTTACGAGGAAACTTCTTTGTGAAGTACGTGAGTCCAATTTATCAGTTTGAAAGTCATCCAGATCCATTTTCTAATTATTGTTCTGTTACACGTCTAAAGAAAATGTGTGTAGTTGATAAACTGTACAATTTCTATGTAGGTTATGAAAGGTAAGCCAGGGATGTACTTGCATTTACTTTTTTTGCACAAAATTGCATTGCGTGTCATTATGGTGTTTATCATTATGTAGAAATTTTTTTTAAAATATTTGGTCAGACAACCATTCACAAACATTGTGAGACAACTCCCCTGTCCTCCCTCATTTCAATGTTGTGATGTTTTGAACAATGTCTTGGAGTGCGCAAGTTCATACAAGACAATGGAACATTGATATGGGGGGAGGGGGTGGTTTTCAGACATAAATGGGGTTTTTCTTGTGCTTTTTAAAATTATTTTCACCTTTTAACAAAGTCTCATGATATTTTGTGACTGTTTGTAGGTATTATTGAGGGCCGTAATTCAAGAAAAATAGGACCATATCATAAAAGCGTGAAACTTGGTAAGGATATTCCCTATCGAGAATTACTTGAAAATTTTGAGGGAGACACGCCGGAAAGTCCCGTGAACACTGACGTCAATACTTTTTCTTTTCAAAATAAATGTTTTAAAACATTACATGAATTTTATACCACTGGAAAGAAAATTTCATGCAGATTAATGTTTACTGAAGAACCATGGTCTGAAAATCAAGTGTTGATGAATTATAAGCTGACATCAGCATTTTTTCACAGGAAATCATATGTTACGAATATACACCTATTATATACCATTTGTGGCGAAATTCCAAGCTGATTAATATTGTAATAAGAATTACTTACTCAAAACTATCTAGAGAAAAGTTATTTCAAATGAAGATGGTCTGGGTTGTGATATTTTTAAATTCACATCTACTTGTATGTTTGTCGATTTTGTTGTTATTTTCTCTAGTTATCATAGTGAGAGATACACCGAAACGTTAGATAAACAAATGGATAAAATGTTACTACCTGTCTTAATTTATTTGTTCAAATTGATTTGGCCCAGCTCTACATCGTTTGTTATTTTAACACAAAATTGCAATGCAATGATGACATCTTATGGTTTAAATTCAATTTAAATTATATGAAGTAGCTAATAACTAATATGGTTTATAATGTCAAGTGAAAGACTTGAGCTGGTTTCTCCAGAGCAATTACAATTAGTTGCTACACGATGGGGTATTCATATGCCAAAAGTCAGAAAAAGAAGCGACCAGCTGATATAAAAGGTATCGCTGTTTAAAATATTTACATGATCAAATTTACTTCTTTGAAACTTTCCTACCATGCCTTCTTGAATATAATGTATCTTATCTAGCATTGTTTACGTCAGTTTCATTCCTATCGATACGCGTGATTTTTGGGCCGATTTCTCATAACGTACTGTATTAAGATCTATACATTTTTCCTTAGGTTTCAATCCAGAGCGTAATACTTCTATTACTATTGCTGAAAATATGTCAATGACATATAATACATTGCCAAGTAATCTCAGGCGACAAATTGAAATATATGATCCTTTTGAGGATTTGATTAAAAAATATATGGAATAATGTGCTGTTTTTTACACAAGCTGCAATAGGCAATTTGGGTCATAATCCTACGTCGTCAACATTGAAAGAATCTTTTCTTGGAACAGGGATTTCATTATTCCCGTACATGAAAGAAAATGAACTTCCAGCCCCTTTTCATTATGACCCTTCAAAGGTTTCTACTTTTCAAAGCCCTAACCTTCAAATGTCATACACAATCATATCACCAACTACAGAATATTGAGACAATGTGCCAAAATTACAAATTTAGTTTGCTACCAAGCTAATATAGAAGTTCTACAACTATTTGCATTGATCAAACTGCTTGCTATTTACTTTATTACTTTAGACTTTATAGGTTAGGTTTTTTGGTTCTTGCTTTTTGTCCACGGTTGGTCAAGAAGTATAGACTAGCTTGCCTTCTATTTTATCCATATATGGGCATTGTGACATAACATTTCAAGAAAATCAATGAAAGTTCTTTGTTTTTCTAGGTTTTTTATTAGACCATCCTCGTTTTTTGGAGGTTTTCAGGAAATGGGATAAGTACTAAGGGACCCAAAAGGCCGTTGTTGTAGCATTCCAAATAAAGCTAGGCTAGCTTTTATGAGGGATGTTATATCCATGCTTTTTACCAATTGCTTTTACAAATTACAAAGTATCATTGTACAAAAGGTACCAGAAAATCAAGTCTTCTTTGAATTTGTTTTAGAATACAAAATAAGTATAGGCATGATTGCTGATGCTTCTGAAAATCCAATCTCAAATTTCACATACTATATTTGAAAATGCTTAGAGGGTAGTTTACTATGTATTTCATATATGTAATGTTGAACTTGGACAAGAAATCTAAATGCTAGCAGCACTGAAGCTTCATTGCCACAGAATAGACCATCTTGGTTACGACTATGAGGATCAAAAGGTAAACGGATTTTTTCTCCAGATCAGCGCACATAGACTGTAGAAGAATGCGAAAGAAGTTTTAATGAAGGCATATAAACTATAACGAGAAAGTCAGGAGGCTATAGAACTGATCGAACTTTACTCATGCCGACAACTGCACTGATGATAGAAATTCATCATTGTTTTTTAATTAATGCCTATTGTGTAAGTATAGCAAATATTTCTGGTCCCTTTATTTTACTATTAAATTTGACGTAGCAACCATTTTCAGCTCTCTTATTTCTAAAATGGTTATTGTTGTTGTGATTGCACAAAAAATTACGTTTACTGAAAAGTGCAAAAATGTTTCGCTGCGACAGACGACAGAAATACACAACTCCAAGATTAATATCTCCCCTGCTTCGCGTGGAGCTAAATAGAAAACAATGAATCAGACAGAAATATAAAAGTTAAAAGTTTCACTTACAAGAAAGAAATGACACTAATTTATTTGGGTTTACTTTTGGCAGGTGTTTTTTACCTTGTGTGTAATGTAACTTAAACTCTGTATGTATGTATTTATGTGTTCCTTATGAATAAACTAAAAGTATACTATAGCATGTATTCTCTTTTTAATCAATCATCTTGAAAGTTTATCATGTATATTATAAATATTTGTGTTTACTTCACTTGTTACATATCCATTCTACAAGCATAGGCTAATTTATTCTGGCAGGTTGATAGGACATAGGGTGCATCACTTGATGTAGATTTACACATCTCAGATGTAAGTTCTCCCATCATATAAAATGTTAAACTATTAAAGATCTTTTCATAAAACTTTCTCAATATTTATGAACATTTTTTTCTTTCTTTATAACAGGTAAATACTTTGTGTAAAATATAAATGACTTAATTAATCTCTAAACATGCTGAAGATACAGTACACCATAAATGTTGTGGAAATATGGCCACCAATAGCATTGATATGATTATTATATATCTCATGGATGGTGGTAAATACATTATCGTTTCTATGTTTGCACTTGTGTCTTGCTTTAAGTATTATTTTATGTTTACATCCTTTACATTAAAACTGAAAAAACCTTTTATTGTCTGAAAGTTTTTCCATCCAAATTTGAATGTCCAAATGGTTTTCTTTGTATTTTCTCTTTTTTTAAAAGGGAATGTTCTCTTAAAAATCAAGTTATGATTAATAACAGCAATAGTGTAGAAACGTTACTAATTTGAACTTTATTTCCCTCCATTTGGCAAATTAACCATGAAAACATAAAGTTAATTTACTTTACGTGGCTCCTTGCCGCTTGCTTCGACGCCATGACAGTTTAAGTTTTAAATCGGTCAAAATTTACAACACCCGATTTTGACGTCATCAATACCATAGAAGATGCAAGCCAAGGTGGGTTTAGCTAAATTATTCAACACAATAGAAGAGAACGGCACCTTTGCGGTATGAAATACCCTTTCACCACATAGTTATAAGGTCAAATTTCATATAATAAAAGTTCACAGCCGTTCTGGGAAATAATAAAATTTCTTCACCTTATCTGATCCTACGAGATGCTTTCTATGGTAATCATGACGTCATAAATCAGCCAGATACGACCGTATCTAGGACCGTTAGGGCCATATAGAAAAGTAGCTGTTCTGGACAGACGGGAAGCGGGAAGTAAAATAAAATGGCGAAAGACAATTGAACAAACTTTCGTCGTGCATTATTTCCTATGGATGCAACATTAAACAAAAATAATTGTGAATTCATTTATGTATTTGTAATGTGGTTATTGTAAAGGTTACTTGATTTTGATGAGGACAATCCCTTTAAAAGAGGCACGAAACTGAAAATGAATGAAAATGTATAAATAATTTTGATAAATTAATTTGATGCAAAAACACGATCCTTTAATTTTTAAACCCAACAGAGATTAACAGTGCAACATAGGAATAAAATTCTTGAATTTCTTTTTGTCTCTACTTTATCCTGTCTGCTTTTGAAAACAAATGGTGTACTCCATTGTTTTTCTGGTAAAAATTTGTCTGAACAATGTTGTGCTTATATTGTTTATGGTTTTAATATAATCAACATTTAGATGGAAGACACATTATGGGCAGGCTTAACTGATTCATATATTAAAACATCAATGGGAATAACAGCAGAGAATCTTGCAGAAAAATATTCAATTTATCGATTGGAATGTGACGAATTTGCATTGGCATCACAGCAACGATAGGAGCAAGGTTTATATATCGATCACAATCAAAATGTTAATCCTGCAATGCTTGTTGTCCCAGGAAATGAATAAAATAAATACTCCTGGTGGGTAATTATTGGAAATACAAATGAATAGAAAGTTGGTTAAAGCTTGTAACACACCCTGGTTTTTCATAAAATTATAAAGCTTTTCAATAAATAGGCAGGTGGTGTATCTAGGCATTAAAAATTGGAAAATTCAGGGAAGGCCTGGAAATGTCTTGGGATTTACCATTTATTTTGTGAACACAATTTATTATTTAAAAAACATTTCCATTTTTCTTGGTAATTGCATGTTCCAGTAATCAAGAACCTTTTATACTAAATAATGATATATTCACATACTGAAAAATATTTCCTATATACAGTAATGTAAGTTTAAGTTGCACAATTTCAAGAGTACATTTGCAAGTTAAAGTAAAAATCTTGCTGATCTGGCACTGAAAAGGTCATGGCCATTTTTTAAAATTTGATCTGGACCAGAAAAAGTGATGTAATGTTTAAAGTTCAGTTTTCTGAGCTGTCCCTAAAAATGTAATGGTCAGTTTTTTACTGTTACAGAAATCTGATCTGGCATGGAAAAAGTGGCCTGTTTTTTAAAGTCAGAATTTCATAATTAAAATCCTCTGTATAAACTATTATTTCTATGGCAACTATGTTGGATTCAAAATGTTTTTAGAGAAAGTCATTTCAACTGGTGGCTTACTTTAACATGGCATTTGAAACTTTGTATGGGAAAGAGTTGTTTATGTAGGTAATTAAAAATAAATATATACAACCAACACAGTCAATTTTATTTCACGTGTACTCATGTTATGACTCCTATGACCCCCTGTACCAGTAGGATAGGATATGTGGCATGTTCACATTGCTAATCAGGGGCTGGGAGGATTTAGCACCCACCCGCCACCTTTTGCTAAGATTATTTGCTCCATATTAGGAATCTCTAGGCCAATGTCAGCTCAAACTCATCAGCCTCCCCACTTTTAATTTCACTTAATTATAAGTTATAAGGCATTATAAACTATTTGTCTATTGTTTTTAGGAAAGGTGATAATTGATGTTCTGGCTATACTTAAAACCCTTATAATAATCCAGGGCATATTCTAGCATCAAAGGGTGTGGGTGGATTTTTTCCTAAATAAGGGCACTCTTGATTTTTAAAATCATAAAACGGGCATATCCCCTACTATTTGAGTTCATATTTGATTTGAACTTTTTGGCTTTTGATAGTCGATAGTTGAAGGGAATAAATGTCTAAAATATGCCCTGTAATTACAAAAAAATATTTTACAAAACGTTTTATTTAGAACCATCATTTTCATACAAGTTCCAACCATTGCAACATAATAAAATCATAGATGCTAAAGATATCCTTTTTTGACCCATCTATAAATTAAACTGATGGTTCTAGCAGTAACAGCAGCAATATACACCTCAAATATACATATATGGAAATTAATGTGTTAGATTTTGAAGAGGAAAAGGTCTTTATTAAGTACTTTTTGTTTATAGTTTTTTCCTTGTTGGTGATTGGCTGTAACTCAATGTCCAGATGGGATACTTCCGGAAATATATAAACCCACTATCGTTATTATCTCTCTTACTATCTCTGTAAAACGTGGCAACTCTTGGAGAGAAAAAGCTTTTCTAGCAAAGTCATTGAAAATTTTAATGGAACATTTTTGTTTTTGGTCATTATTTGTTTTTAAATACAGTTTTTACATGTTAAATTTCTAACTAAGCACTTAACTTTTGTTTGGAAACTTTTAAAATTGCGGTATTTATATTATATATATACTTTACGAGAGAAAAAGGTAGATTTTGTGTGTAATACTGGATTGTTTACTGTATTGTTGCTAGTGTATACACTTTAATTATTTACCATATCTGGTGTGTATGCCCTGGGGAAAAAGCCATGGAAAAAAGAAAGTCAAGTAATATGGTTTTTAAGAAAGTCATGGAAAATGTTTTGAAACGTCTGTAAAACCCCAGTTTTTTACGATTTATGCATTTGTGAATGTATACAACTACCCAGCTGGGTAATTGTATTTACCAAGTGTAATTGTATTTATTTTTTCTTTCAGCCAATAAGGATGGAGTGTTTGCTGACGAAATTGTACCAGTGGAAGTGAAAGTGAAACGTAAGACACAATTATGTGACACTGATGAACACCCACGACCTGGCGTGACCTTGGAACAACTTCAAATGTTACCCCCTGTTTTCAAAAAGTATGGTGCTGTTTCTGCTGGGAATGCCTCTGTAAGTTCTTTTACATCCAGATTCATTAAAGGAATAATATACATTATATTATCAATGGAGGACCTGTGGCAATATATGTACAAAGTAAATAAAAATATTGATAATTATAAAGTTAGGCTCTGTTTATATGAGACCCGATATGAACTCCAACCAGTTTGATGTTTCTGCTGCAAATGCTTAGAGTATAAATAGGGTTAAATTTGCAAGTGTTCATGTGCAGTAGAAAAAATCTAAACTCAGTTTGGGTCTCATGTAAACAGGACGTTAGTTAGAAATTAGAAATAGGTATGTTAAAAATAAATCATTAATTAACCCAGCAGCTTAGGAAACTGGAGAGAGAGAGAGTGATAAAATGACAAAGTAGGTGTACACAATGTCAAAACGAAAGTGGATTGTGGGATGTATGTAATTAATTATCGAGAAATGAATTGTGTGTAAAAAAGTCAATCTGTGTTCAATGGAAAAAATAATTGAGTACCTCTTTTAAACAGTACTTTGTAATTGGTCCATGAAATTTGTAAATACCTGTTCAAGTATGTAATTACTCACAAAGGTTTTGTTTTGAATCAAGTTGATGGAGATCATACCACACATTATTGATCTTAGCCTACGTTCACATGCATAATCTCGCCCGGGGTGAAATTACCCCTACCTCTGGTCAAAGTCTTTATGCTGTTCACATGTCATAGGCAGGGTGAAATTTCGCCCCGGGGTGAAATCAACATTATTTTACATGTGAACACAACAACCCGGGATGAAAGTTACTCTGGTTGAGAACTAATGTATTCAAACTGCTCTTTTTCTGTATGTTCAAAAGAATATCAATGTGATC
>JANTOQ010429683.1:0-11699 GCA_027564595.1 Bythotiara depressa
GGAGGTCGGGAGCATCATCATTACATCGGGAGACTCCCGGTCATAACGGGAGAGTTGGAATGTCTGATAATACAATGATGGCATGTGTATTATGTATTTTAATGAAGACAGTTAACATTTAATAAGAGTTATTATAACAGATTTATGTGTAAAATTTTTGTGAACTTGTATCCCATGTATAAGTCTACCCCTTTGTTTACAATTAAATAAAAATGGTTCAGGGGTTGAATTATACACGGGTATATACGGTAATAGTCATATATCTTTGTCCCATTTATAGGATGTGGATGCTGCTTCCTCATATGTCCTGTCAACTGTGTAACTTAGTTTGTAGTTTGTAGAGACATGTCTGTACAGAGGGTTATTTGTGGAAATGCATCTCTTGCTCCTTGCTTTGCTTAGTCTCATTAGCACATTCATTGGATGTATGTACAGGTTTATTTGGGGAATGCATTTCTTGCTCCTTACCTCGCTTAGTCATAGTAGCTCATTTATTGGCCATTTTATAATGTGTTACTAGTATTTATTTAGGCATGTAGTGTTTCGTTGGGTTCTTGGTAGACCGTTGTTATTAGCACATTGAGTCCTTGGTAGACTATAGTTGTTTCAGATCTTTGGTTGACCCTTAGAACTGTGTGTACATTGGTCCCTGATAGACCCTGGTTCTAGCGTAATGAGACCTTGGTAGACTCATAGTTTGTGGGTCCTTGGTAGATCTTCAGATCCTGGGAAGACCACATACATTGTGTGGAGTCATGTGTAGACCTCTTGGTCCTGGTTGACCCAATGTTTGCAGTATATAATTGAGTTATGTCTTTTCAGAAAATGTGCTATCAGAACAAGGGGCTAGTTCATCTTGAATTCTCCCAAATATAACGTATTGTCTGTCTTGATTAATGTGGCACATTTGATTATCTTTACTGCTTACAAAACATTGAAAAACTTGTGTAAAGGGAAGTAAATGGTGTTACGTAATTCTGCTTGTATACAAAAATTAGTTACTTCAATAAAAACCAGTTTTCTCTTTTAGACTAGAATCACTGGAAGATATTATTATTGGAAGAAAAGTGAAACTTCTCATCCTTGATTCAATTGCCTCGCTTGCTCGGAAAGAGTTTGGTCATCATGCTGTATTAAAAGATCGCAATGAAATGTTAATGAGACAAGCAACTATCTTGAAGTAGGTTTCTATCTATATTCTCTTCCCAGAATGCTTGTTGAAAATTTGGATAAGAACTACACAATATTTGACATTGTAAACAAATAATTCGTAAAATATTTTAGTGTAATAAAGTATATTTCAAACTGCTAGAAATATTATGAGATCAATACTGGATGAGTTCCACAATACAGAAAAGAATATAAATTGTTTTTTTTTTTAATCAGGGTGTACTCACAACAAGAATCATAAGACATATTTATTGAAAATCAAAATTTTGTCATCTATGATTTTTAGAAGTTATTTTCAAGATTATAATTAAAAATCAGGTTTCTTGTAACTCATTCTTGTACGATGTATGTATGATATATCCAGTCTGTATGGCTTTTTATATTTTGAGTTCTTATTGGTTTTTACCATATGTTTTATTTCATTAACTTGAGATTACTTTTGGAAAACTGAAGCTAGAAGCTATCACAGAGCATCTTTGTTTTTGAGTAAACATAATCTAGAACTGTTAAATATTGATTTGTCTTTTTTGTTTAGATATTATGCTGAAACTTTCAATATCCCGGTAAGTATATTTATTTGCCAGAGATTTTTGTTAACTTAGCAATAGTCTGAGATATCTATTTTGAGTATGAAAACCAATTTAGATCTATCTTTTTTTCTTTGAAGGTATAATATTGTGTCTATTTTTATACTTTTATCATTATATATTATATATATTATTATATAATTAATGTGATTGTGGAGAGGTTTTAGGATAGAGTTTGTTTCAAATGTCTTGTAAATGATGTGATAGTTTAACTTTTAATTGAACTCCAAATGTTGAACGGATTCTCCACAGTTCCATGGCAACTAGTTGTAGACTAATCTGCATGGAAGTAACAGAGAAGAATGAGCAAGCATGCCAGACACTTTTGTTTCAACACACAGCTATATTAGTAAATAGGTTTGTTCAACAATTCTATTAACTCCTTGTTTATATTGAGTTGTGTATGTATATAAAGTAAATAATAAACAAAAAAGTTTGAGAATGTTTATTTAATTATAAATTATGAAATGAATTTGATTGATCAGAATGTGTAATAATTCTGTTATTTAAATATTTATTCTTTACAAATGTTTTTTACAAAAATGTTCCCTTTCTTATTTATATTGAAAATAAATACACAAACAGCTCTTGAAAATAACAGCTAGAAATAGTGAGTAATATTTGTTGTCCCTCAAATATTGCCAAATTTATGTTTATATTTATATAAGTTCTCCAATACAATGGAGCTTTAAAACCTTTATAGCATAATACAGTAATACTTTCATAGAGTTGGTAACACCATTTGAGGTGTTATAACTTTGAAGTGTCTAAAATAGTGGTAAATGTTCATAGGAAGCATGGTAGAATTGCTACTAAAAAATCAGGGTATTTAAAACTGGTCAGGAAAAATGTGGAAATGTCAGGGAATTTACCATGTATTGCCTTTGAACTTTATAAAAAAATAAGTTACTAAGTAAAGAGAAAAATCCAAGAATGAAAAGTTATTCGTTCATACAGGTTTGTATTAGACAAAACTGGAAGAGAAAACTAAAATCTTTTATTGAACTGTCACTGAAAAAAGTCCAGGTGTTTATCTACATTGATCAGGGAAAGCTTAGAAATGTCTGGGAGTTTTAAAATAAATAATTCTCTATGAACTATGCCAAATCATCAAATTCAAAGTGCCAAAGATCCTTGGGTTTTACACACAAGTCGTAAGTCTTTTAAGTAAGTCTTTTATGAGCCATTGTCTTTATATTCTTTGTTTGTTTACTTTCAGTTCCCTTAAAAGTTCAGTTATACCATTATTATGCAATGCTTTGTAGGTTCTGAATTTTTTTAATATAATTTATGTATTTATATAAAACTATAGGACCAATGCTAGAAAAGCATAAGATATTTCATTCAAATAAATGTGACATCGTGACATCTTTTAGTAAAATGGAGATTTGTCATCAGTAAGCTTTTGGAAAGATTATTAAAGAATTTATTTGATTGCACATAACTATTAGTTCTGTGTATACATTTATTCAAGTGTTTTCAATAAGCCTTAAATATTGTTTTTAATTAGTTAACATTTGTTTAGAATACAATGTTCTTTCATTCAAATTCATAATAACTCTTCATAAGTGGTTCAAAGAGACCAGAGCATTTATACGAAAATCTACAAATTTCAACTCCACAAAGAAGAACTGAAACTCTTTGAAATTAAGTATATGCAGTGTGTGTATATACATAACTGGTATTGTCTCAAAATTCAGATATGAGACTATAACAACATAAACATATTCATGCATACATGCTTTTATATAAGAACAAATAAATTTTGTATCAGGTTCAGTGTTCTTAAATTTTTTTTTAAATCAGACCAGGATTGTTCTTAATAATATTCTTATTCATTCATTCAAATATGTTTTCAAAATTATTTAAATATACTTACTGAAAAATTGATGTGTTTGTAAGCAGCAGAAGAGCGTTTTATTGGTTTTCCTTTCTTGGACTAGCCTTTGTCAGGTTTTGTGACTTACTTTATTCAGTAAGTATGTCATTGAGAGAAAGGCAATACTAAAGTGTTGAAATATTTCTTGCAGGTTAAATTTTTAATATTTTACCTGTTAGTATATATATATTGTTTTTGTTATTTCATTAGCCCGGTATAGTGGTGTGAGGCCAACTTTGGAGAGTATATTCTAGTGGTTATTTCTTTCGAGTTGGTCGATAGGAGGGACATCCAGACCGTAAAATAGCCACGGTCCCAGCTAGCTTCCTGAGGAAGGCTCTCCAATGTAACCTATGCTAGCATAGAAAATGCATGTAAATGTATAACAACAACAACAAAAGGACTCCTAGATTGCCAAGCCTGAGTTTGTTCTTTTAAATTTGGTCTTAAATTTGACACATTTTCAACTTCATTGTTCTATAAAGTGTGTTCTTATAAAAAATTGTGTATGCGTAATTTAAAAAAACTAATATCAAAGGTCAAGTAGACATTGGTAATGGACACCCTGTCATTGTCTTTGCATAAAATTATGCCTAATGCAGGGTAAAAATTAACGACTCCCATATGGATTTTGCAAATTAAAGGGGAAGGAAACAAAATTTTCAATGCTTTTAAAATTTTCAATTTATCTTTCGTCTTCAATTACCCTGTAGTGCCCGTTTTTCAAGCACAAGTTAGAAATTCAAAGCAAAGCACACTTTATACTAAAAACTTTAACTTGATATCAACTTGATAATTTAATTCCGGAGAAGTTTCTTCAGAAACTCATTAACATCCCTATGTTTCACTGAAATCTATATAGAAGAAATCATCTAAAAAACTATAGAGAGAATATTATCATCTTTCACACATGATGATATCAATTGAATGACTAATTTCCAGCTGTAAAATTGATTTAAGATGATAAACAGAGACATGTCTGAAGACAACCAAGGACAATAGTAAAGTATATTATTATGTTGAAAATTTGGGCTCGCATAAGGTTTATCAACAAGAAAATGTTTTGTTCCCCTTAAAGCTTAGAAAAACTAAAAAGGTGAAGTAAACATTTCAAAATTTTTAAGGCTTAATCTTATAACAGTTCATCTATTTCCATCAAGGCACAAAAATGTGAAGAATCATCCAAAACCTTGTCCAAATTTGCTTTCACAAACTCACTTACGCATGCTCCTTGGTTACCATTTTAAAACTGATCGACAGTCTTGTGTATGGCAGGGGATATTGTAGTGTTTACAAAATGGATCATTGCCGTAGTTGAATTAACATTTGGAAAATCTTTTCTACCAATTTTATAAAAACAGACACTAAACCTAGTCAGAATACTAGAAAAATAATTTGTAAAAAAATGTTGAAAATTTATTATAAGCCATTTTATGTGTTTTTTAGTTTCTATGGTTTTTTCTGGAGAACATCAATTTGTGACATCACTGCTGCCCAACTATACTTTGAGAATATTAGTAAACATGGAGCGTTTCTTCAAATTCTGGCAAAAGTATTATTGAATCAGACTTTTCTGAGGATTTAGATGATACAGTTGGGGTTTTTACATCAGTTATGGAAACGAAACAGTGTTTACAGAACAGGATATTAAAAATGTATTCCCTTATTTTTTTCTCTCATTTCACTACACTTCTCTTTCACTGAAATCTGCTCCATTTGAAAGATATGCTAGTGCTAAAGAATAAAAGATTAAAGTCTTCTTTAAATTTAAAAAGTTAGACAGTTAATAATAATAGAAGAAAGATCTAAATAAACAAAAATGAAAGGTTTTTTACTCATGTATTGTTGTTTGTGTTTGAAAACAATCATGGGAGTTGATTTATAACTCAATTGAGTTTCTGATGAGATCAACCACAGGTGGCGCTGACATCACAATGTTAAGGAAATACCCTGATTTTAAAACGCCTATAACTTTGGAATGCCAAAACCCTTTAACATGAAATAAAAAGCATTTATCTTATATTTTAAAGCTCTATAACTTAGATTACCTTTGAAAGAAAATTAATTTTAACATTAAATCCCCTTTAAAAACATTACTGAAAAAGCCTTCATGAATGATACTTACTTTTAGTATCATGTATGGAGTGAAATGCAATGATAATAATATTATTCATTATAATGTGGATAAAGCTAATCTTTGTGAAAATATATTGGAAAAACAAATTAGTCCCCTCTAAGATGTGCTTACTGTATTTTCTATTTATTTTCTGCTACATATTCTTTTCATTTTTTTTAAATTGTCTGGCATGCAAATCTTATGCAAGTAGTTCCTTGTAAAATATATCCGATGAAGGGTTTTTTCAATTATAAGGGAATGTGTGACCCTTAACAATTTTGGAATCCTCATGTATATATAAATTGTATCTTTTGTTGTTTTATTTAAATTGTAAAAAAATAATTTTTGTGCCAATTCATTAAACAAAGAAAAAAGATAAAAACTTGGTTGAAATCATGGCTTTTTCATTACAACAAAAGGTTTCTACAGAGGTCTAGTGGGTGAAAGAACTTGTTTTGTTTGCATTCATGCTTTCTCACTCTCAAGCAGTCATTGAAATTATTAATTTCTTTGTCAAATCCATATGACTACTACAACTCAAACACCTCTAAAGGTATTCACAGAAAGAAACACACAAACAAAACCCTCTCCATAAAACCCTAAGCCCATTATGTTGCATTGGCATTATTATTTTGTTACATTACAATAGAACAGTGAGTAGTCATCAGAAGTTTTGTTCAAATTTAAAATGCTTCATAATCTAGTGAGGAAATTACAATGAGTTGAAAATTTCAGTCAAATACACTGTGACATTAATGATCATTGTTGGTGATCAAATACACTGTGACATTAATGATCATTGTCAGTGATCACAAAAATATGAAGTAAAATGAGAGATTACTTATTATATGTTAACATGTATTTACTACAAGTGAAATCATAACATGTTCTTTTGATAACTTCAAATTAAAAATGAATTATGCATCAAAAGATTTAGTTGCTTACAACGTCATCTGATGGCATTTCTGATTATTACAAGTATATCTATGATTCACTTCATTCAAAGGGAGTGATGGAACTTTCTTGATCACCTGATGCAAAACAACAATTTTAATCAAATTTTAGAATAATATAAGTTAGTAAATTAAAAACATTTGAATAATCTTAACTAGATGGAGGGACATAGGCTATAATACATCTTTAAAGGGCTATCATGGGTGTATTTTGTGCCAAACCCCAATATTACAGGCATTGCCACTTGGGAGGCTTATCCCAAGACCCCAATTGTAATGGACATGCTACATAAGTTTAAAAATTTTCAGGAAGCATTTCTTTATCATTTATTCATATCCTGTAAAATTTAAGTATTATATGAGAAAATGGCAGCACCAGATGAATGGACCCTCCTTGGGTGAAGACTACAATTTCTTTCTCTTTGTGATACACAGAATAGAATGTTGATTTATATATAAATCCTCATTTTAGCTGCAATTATTACATTTATGTCGTGCAATATTTGATGCTTCTTTAATACTCTTTAATACATACCACTTCAAATAAGTTCTGTGAAAAAGTTAAATAATATTGTTTGTTGTTTTGTTACTGTGAATTATTTATGTATTGTATGTCCTTAAATTAGTACCCAGTGTTCTTATTAATGGAAATTCTTATTTTGAGGATGTACTCTATCAATAAGAAGAGTGGTTTCCATGCATGACATATTATTTTTATAAATGTCAGAAATACCAATTAATGCTAAAGTTTAATTTTCTAAATAATAAAACAGTAACAATAAATAATATCTAATTATTCATTTATAAATTTGTCTCATTGTACATGTAGATATTTTGACAGTATATTTATATATCATCTATGACTGGAGCAGTGTATGCGATCCAGTTAAGCATTGAAAAAACTTATTTTAAGTAAGAGTGTGTTAAAATGGTTGGTTAATCACGGTAATACTGTCTTACACATAATCATAAAGAAAAATATAAGGACAATACTTATAGTTGTTTTTATCATGACCGCAATGTAATTTTTGGTAACATTGAAACTATTCTCATGGACAGTTATGTTTGAATTCGAAAGAACATTACATGTCATTATTTTGCCTAAAGTAGTTTGAAAAAACAAAATCATTAAGATCATTATTTTTATGTGCTAAAGCGGAAATATTATATTTGAAGTTATGTATAGTAAAATTATCATTAATTGACAGTATTTCTCACTAACATGGAGTGTTTTATTTGCAAAAAAATATTCTTTGCATTTGGATACCGAAATGAGTAATGTAATAAAAGGAACAAGTAGAGATTCTTCTGTTATATTACTTGGTCAAAAACCTAACAGTTTTATTGACGAAGATAAAGCTTTGTATTACATGCTTAGCTCTGTTATATAATTATTGTTAAAACATTTACCTTTATATTTAGATAAACAAAAGATAATGAATATTAAAAGTTTTATACCTCAACAACTTAATTCTTTAATGTTGAAAAGGTTTTTCTCACAAAGAATACATAATAAATATAAACCTAAAATTATTTGTGTGGAAGGGAACATAGGAAGTGGGAAAACATTATTGATTGAACATTTTACACAGTTGTCTTCTAGAATTGAAGCATGTAAAGAGCCAGTGAGCAAATGGAGAAATATTAAAAATGATAACTTACTAGACTTAATGTATAAAGATCCAAAACGCTGGAGTTACACTTTACAAAACTATGTTCTACTAACCATGCTACAAAATCACGAAAAAGAAACTGATAAGGATATCTTACTGATAGAGAGATCAGTCTATAGTGCCATATACTGCTTTGTTGAAAATTTGTTTTTGAGTGGTAAATTTTCATCAGTAGAATATAGTGTACATCATGAGTGGTTTCAGTGGATTATTAATAATATTAAACCGAAAGTTGATTTGTTTATTTATTTGCAAGCAAGTCCTGATAAATGTTTGGAACGAGTGAAAGAAAGAGGAAGGTTTGAAGAAAAAGTTATTGATTGGAACTTTCTGAAAACAGTTCATGATAGACATGAAGAATGGTTGGTTAATAAAACAAGATTTTCCATTCCAGCTCCAGTTGTAATTGTTAATGGAAATATGAAGAAGAAAGAGCTGCTTGTAGAGTATCAGTCAATATTTGAAAATTATTTGAAATAATAGAATGGGTAACAAATTTAAGTTCCTTCATATTTAAAAATTGCAAGTTGTTGGTATATTATTTAAAACAGTTGTTTTTATTGTTTTTGTAAACATTTGATATTGTTGTTATTTTTGTTTACATCAATAGAATTTTAATCCATAATCGAATCACATTGTACAAAACAAAGTGGATAAATGGACTTAGGTTGCATTTGATTTGCACCCTAAAAACATCCAAACAATTTGAAAATATTAAAACTTAATCTTCTGTTTCATCAATCTGGATGGTTTCAAGGGCATCTGAACAAACAACCTTGCTCTGAGACAGGATTGTTTGGATATATTAAGCGTAAAGCACTGAACAGGGGAAAATAAACCACTAGATAGAAAATCAAAGCAAATTTTGTTCAACTGATGTTAAATGGGAATATAGAACACAGAAAATAATTTTAGTAGTAACCCATAAAATTAATTACTATAAAAATTAAACATAAATAAACGTATAATAGTCATTTTAACATTTTACTTATCTAGTAACACTCTTCCCTGAAGTGCTTTCAACATAAATATTTGTTGCACCTTTTGTCTGACAACATGGAAATTAGTTAAAATGGATTTTATTTAGCTGGTGCTATGGTGTAATGGGATACAAACATTTTATGCAATAGGATTTTCATTATCATTATGTGGCAGTAATTATGTACACGTTAGAACTTTGAATTTAGTAATATACTAATAGTGTGTGTGTCCATGTTTTATTTTGACATCTGTGATAGATAGAATTTATATAAATACAACAACAATATTTGTTACAGTCAAAGATATAAAAGAGAGAACTGGATGTGCAATGCATTGTTTTTTTGGCGAGATACACTTGCAGTTTTTTTGTTAAAGTTTTGAAAGTTTAGCGCTGCAATGAGTAACTTTTGTGTGTCGATACACCAGTTTTCATTTTTGAGGAGTTGATAAGGCACGAGAAGCATGGTGACTGAAAACTATTACTTAGATTTATAAAAATATTGCGTTAGATGACGTTTGACAAGATTACTTTAAAGTAATGCTGGAAAACATAGAAACCTTACGAGATAGTTATTGAAAACAAAATTAGAAGTGATTTTGAGCCGTTGGAGGAAGAATAAGACTAGGAAATCACTTGATTTCTTACATATGTTGATTATATCAGACAAAAAACATCACAACAACATCCAAAAAAATTAGTTTAAAATGCCATCATGTTTCATCTGTGGTGTGGTCTGTTTGAGCTCAGAGTCGGGAGGAGAGCTTCCATAGCACAAATGGTCCTGGTCCATACCTCCTGGTTATATCAAACTTCCCATTGGTAGCCTTTATAATTTTATGAGGAACCAGGGGGTCATATCAGCTTTTACCAAGTTTATTTTACATTATATTTCCAATAACTAACCCCCTGGAAAAAGCAAAATGGCAAAGAAATGATCAATGATTTGATGTTTTTCCGGGGACACTGTGCATTAAAGGGTTAACAGGCATAGCTATTCCTTGAAATTACGGAAGCCACGTAAATAAAATATACCCTCTTTACTATGCATTATAAAAGACAATCATATTTTGACAATTACATTAAAAACTGTACCCTTGAGAAGAGTAGTGGTACTAAAAAACATGTAAGTTTTTATTTATGGTCATTTATCTATACGTGAAAACGTTCCCAGACTGTTTTTATGCTAAAAGGGATAAAAGTGATATTAAGACAAAACTTATTAAGGCTACACCCCTTAGATGCTACAAAGTTGAAACAACACTGTTTAATAGGGCTACTTAATGATTTTGTAGTGTGTATTTCTTGCACCAGCTTGTGTAAGGTACTATACACAAAAGTCATGGTAAAAACAAAACAAAATCTTTCTGACAACTCATTCATAAATATTTATAAAGGTATTAAGTTTACAATCATTTCGTGACTCATATCTAAACTGTATATAAAAAGTATGAACAAAAAATAGACAAAATAGATCTAATCTCCTAAATCTCTGTGAAATGAGTAGGTTATTTCACTAAAAAATTAACTTTGTACAGATATTTTTAAAATGACTTACAATAGAAACAACTAAACAAAAGTTACAAATATTTAAAGGAGAGTGGCATTTTCTCACCTCCACATTTATATACAGGACAAAACTTGCATGGACCTCAGATTGGGGAACTGAATGCCACTTGAATCTAATTTCAAATCTGAATGAGATGCCTTTCAAACTAAAACAATAATAATATACTAGAGTAAAAGCAATTATAATTTTTATGAACAGTGATGCAATTATGGATTTTATTTGGTGTTGGTCAAATAAATATATTTTTTTTCTTAACGATAAATATGGCCTTGTAAAGGTACATATATACTGATTGAAATATTTTAAACTGTGAACAGTTGTTTGACCTCTTTATGTAAATATTCTTCATCGCACTACAATCGTGTAATTTAGATCTAAGTCCTAATTTATCTGTGACAGCCATCGTCACAAAAATAAAACCAGTGGACCGTCCAAATTTCATATTCATTGTTTTTAAAAGGAAAAAAGAATGTTTCACAAATGTTCTACATTTTTGGAAAGTTGATGATCAAAGGATTAAGAAATAATATATGGATTTTTTTTCTGCTGTGTTTTCCAGACCACATCAAACGTGCCATTTTAATTTTATTTGGTTGGGACATGAAGTAGGATTATAGACAAATTGAGTCTAGAAAAGACCAAAAAGGAGAAAAATGTCTTTTTGACTCATTTATGATGTTTGGTCAAATTTATATTTTATTTATTTATTTATTTATTTATTTATGAACAATATTTATACAGCGTCTTTCTTCAGTTACAGAAAACTGTTATC
>JANTOQ010429794.1:2305-19516 GCA_027564595.1 Bythotiara depressa
GAAAATCTTGCCTCATTTGATTTTTTTATTGCTTAAAATCATCACAGCATTTGAGTTTTTGCGTTTAAAAAAATGCATAGCACAGTTGAGTTTTGATCTAGGCACACGAAACAGAATAATTTATTATAGAGTAATTTAGAGCATATTGCATGCTAATATATGCACTCAATGCAATTATTTCTCTATGCATAAGAAAATTTGTATTCAATCCAAAACTAATCTTCTGTGTTTTATGTTCTTGGTTGTATATTCAGTGGCTTACAAAGCTACTGTATGCTAAAATGATTTAATTGTGTGGGTCAAGAGAGGAACTTGTCAGAATAATAAAATAAAGACTAACTTCTATTTAGTTTAGGTTCTTAATTTTAACCTCCGTAAATTGGTTAAAAAGTATAGTTTGATAGATCAGTATAAAGTGATAATAGCAACAGATTTTCTTCAGAACTATGCAGTTAATCATTCTAGATACATCTGTTACAAAAAAAATGTTGCTGAAATATTTTATTATATTGACTGACTCATACATTAAAGTATTTACTTTATGCATGTTTTATGAACAGCTGTTGTTTTTATTCCTGTCCATTGCTTATTCATCTGCTGACGCTCGCATCAAAGCAGATGTTTGGTTTTGGCTTTCATATATCTAACTCTGCAAAAGTGAACATCTTTAGCCTGGTCCGCTATAGCCAAAGATCATATCGCAAAAGGCTATAACATTTGTGTTACTATAAAACTAAATGCATGGGGAAGAGTTGTTAGACAATGACACGTAAATTAGAACGACCATCTTGCTCCAATTGTGCAATTTCATTGGTTAGCAAATTCATGCACGTTCTTGTTCTTAGTTTTTTAATTTTATCGTTCGCCACTCAGCAAAGTGTCATTGCGTGGCCATTTTGATTTTTTTTTCTTTATGGTCTCTGCAGATCAACTGGTTTCAAGATTTGATTTAAACAAGAAGAAAGAACCTTTTTTACAATCTCCTGTTTTTTTATAATCAGATAAAGCAAGCATACCACTACATCTGTTAAAACTTATGGATGTTTTGGTTCAATAATTATTCGTATTATTACAGGACTCTAGCAGCCGTTGGCAGGCTTGGATTATAGCTATTGTACCTACATATTTCTACAATATGTAGTGTTTCCAAATGTAAACAAAAAGCTGAGGGAACTTTAACCATGCCAACTAACTGTACTGATTATAGCCAATTCATTCACATGTTTTGTTGTCATATAAAACACTTTAAAAACATTCAAAAAAGATGCACTAACCATTCTGTGTATGATGATTTTTAATTTAATGTCTATTGTGTAAATATAGAAACAGTTTCTGGTCCCTTAATTCTACTATTAGTTTTAGCATAGCAACCATTTTTCAGATTTTATTTATGGTATACGCCAACCTCGTCCCTAGGGCTTCTTTCCCTTTTTGATATCGTAAGGTGAGAAAAGAAGGCTTTAAACATATGTTTAAACCACTCAGGTCCAACGAAATTTGCAGCCTCTTAAAAACTTCTAAATATGCTAGCATGACTGTTTTTATGACTGTTTTTTATGGCTTATAATCCAAAACACATGTGTTTAGCTCCTCATATTTGATCAACTTTCTGTAAAATAACAGGCTGCTAAGAAGATTCTACACAAGAATATTGTCTGAACCAGCTGGTATTTGTTTTGATAAGTGGTTCACTAGATATTGTCATATGACTCTATGCCAAACTAACAAACTGGAGAAATTGGTAGCAGCGAGAAAATAATTTATTTTAAATACAAAAAACAACAGCCATCTGTAATTTGGGAATTTTCCACTGTGCTTGTCACAATCGAAAATAGACACTTTCTAGCAAACAGTCAATAGGGACAGGCTTTGAGCAGGAGATGATCAGCTGTCTGCGGCTTCCTGTTTGTTTGTTGGTTTAAAGTGGAATATGTGCTTTTCTCCTTGAAATCGGCACCCAACAAAATGGACCTTTGCCAGAAGGTTTTAGGGGGAATTGAAGAGATAAGGAATGGATATCTCAGAGGAATTGTTATAATGGAAATCACTGGGTTGCACTTGTGTGTGTGTGTGGTTATACTTCCTAGAAGAAGGTAGAACAGTAATATATGGGAGAGATTGAAAATCTTCTCCAATGTACTGAATAATGAATATATTTTATTGTTGATATGGAGTTAGGGTAATTGTAGAGTGGTTGACTTACACATTTGTACCAAATAAATGTGACAACACTACAGGAGTGCCATACACAATTTGATTATTGGATGTTAAGAATTGTGTGAGGAATACCAACAATTTGATGTGTCACTCTTCGACATTGAAATTTATTTGTAAAAATACCATGTTTTACAATGAAGAAATTTGTTACCTCTTTACCAATGCAATTATGAAAATAGTCACGTAATGTTGATTACAATGATGAGTTATTATTACAGATTAATGTCACTAAGGATATATGAACTCATCCTTTAATCTATTATTTAAAGGAACAGAATGTTGTACTTGGGAAAAAAGATTCTTTACTATAAACGAGCTGGTGGTTTAACCTCATTTAATATTACTTACATAGAAATATTTATAGGGTATAAATATAATAAAGAATGTGTGACCACACCTTATAGAAAGTTGTAATAACTATGTTTGAATTATTTATTGCTAATTATTTATTACTT
This sequence comes from Bythotiara depressa, assembly GCA_027564595.1. Lineage (NCBI taxonomy): Eukaryota > Metazoa > Cnidaria > Hydrozoa > Anthoathecata > Bythotiaridae > Bythotiara > Bythotiara depressa. Next base: position 4,978 of record JANTOQ010429794.1, read on the forward strand.
TAGATTGAATACAGTTAAGCACTGTAAACGAGGGTGTGTTTGTTATATGAGTTGTTTCAAACTAGAAGTCTCACACCATCTGTAGAGTTTATTTCACTCCTTGCCATGTGTGTATTGTGGTATTTAGTTTTATGTTCTCTTGATCTGTATGTTCTCTTGTTAAGGATACTGTAAGGGAGTTTTGGTAAAAAAAACATTAACTTTTTTTCAAAAACCTTTATTTAAACAATTATATTTCAAAGTAGAAGTCCGGGAAAATCCCATAAATCACTATTTCTCCATGATTTGTTAAAAATTTGTTTTGAAATACTGTATATTTCGTAAACAGTTCTAAGAACAAACTGAACAGGAAAAATATTAATAAGATGGCCACCAAACATTCGATAATTGTCACAAGCCTTTGTAACCATGTATGAATAATCGTGTGTGAATACACTATTCAATGAGCTTATACAAAGTTTATTCAAATTGAATATGGAATAATTTTACAATAGAAATTCTTTAAAGTGTAATATCTCGAAAGCAGTTTTTCAATGTAAATTTTGTACTCCTGCTCACGTTTTTTGTTCCTTCGCCAAAACTTGATGTTGGATTTATAACAAAATGTTTTGAACAAGAAGAAAATTAATCATCTTTAAAACTGTGTCGCCATTACGTATTCAACAAAGTAAATCAATAGATATCCTGCTTTCAACAGCGGCACGTGTTATTTTTATAATAATATGTAACTTTATTGGCTGATAACTTTTGAATACGATCAAACAAGATCACGGTTTTGTAAACATGCTCAATGTGAATACAGTGGTATAATTTTATTTTGATATAAAAAAAAACGTTTTGGCAAAGGAGCATTTTAAAGGTAAATTGACTGTTTTCTCTTTTCTTTGCTAATTGCTACCAAATATTTTATTCCAAATAGGATTAAAAATATTTTGCAAATAGCCACACGTCTAAGCTTGCTATATAAAAAAAATTATGCAAAAATGTATTAACAATAAAAATTACATGGTTATCAAAACCCTCCTGCCGCAACCTTAAATGAATTCAAGTGCTTTTTCATGTGTTCTCTAGACAAGTGCAATTATGTGTTTATAATTTCCCTTGAAACACAACCATTGTGACAAATTCTTTTTACTTTAAGAAAGAATATGTCAATAGCATTTTATTCTGACCAAGTTTCAAGACTGCACTTACTGGAAGGCATATATATTTCCAGACTGATTTCGATTGCGGTATACTGGTTTTGGGACATTGTAATTTGGACGCCCAAATAAAGTTTCAACTGAAACATTAAAAACTAAATTTATTGCTACTTCAGTTTACCTCCTGGAACAATATATATAAATTTTAGCAAGAAAAAACACTAGAAAAAACTATGAAATGCCCTGTGTGGTAGAGAGTGAAGTACAGGACGCTACTGTGTGGTAGAGAGTGAAGGACAGAACGCCACTGTTTGGTAGAGAGTGAAGGACAGAACGCCACTGAAGTATTTGAGTTATTATTTATATTTTGATGGCAATATATTTAAAATTACTTATTCTATCACATATCCTGGAAACTAGAAGGATTGCTGATTGTTAGAAATGCAGATTTATGAAAATGAAATTTCTCACATTTCTCCAAAACTGATTTCTCTTGAAATATTGGCCAGTATCTGCATTCCAAACTATTTAGGCTAAAGTGAAATATAATGAAATCTTCTCATGAAATTTCCTGGTTTCTCTATTTTTCTATATTTCTGGCAGGCAATCTCATGCTGTAGCATGATAGTTAAATGTTTTAACTCCTTGTGATGATTTCATATGTAGTTTGTTTCAGTTTAGTTACATTACTATAAAGTTGTTTTTAAGGAACAAACTGTGTCCAGTGTCATACAATGTGTGATGATTAAAAAGCAGTTTTAGAAAGAATGCCAGTGTTGCATAATTATAAATTATAAATACTTATTTACTTACCAGTGCATATTCCAGCCCCTATTTGGGTGCGATAATCGCACACAGTGCCCTATTTGAAGATGTTAAAAAAACGTTTAAATATACTCTCAATTAGGGGGTCTGAATGAAAAATGTGCCCTTTTAATGACTTTAAGAAGTCAAAAGTGCTCTTTTTCATGTAAATCGCACTCATGCCCTTTGATGCTAGAATATGCCCTGCTTACTAATTAAAGTGAAGAGATATATGACTAATGACTAGATATAGATCAAGGGCAACCAAAATAGGAATCTTGTTAATTGTCAAAATAGGAATCTTTTGATTGTTTAACAAATTCTCCCAAACCTGCTGTTTTGAAAGTTACTGTTTTTATTTTAACTTGAATCCACTAAATATTTTAAAATGAAACTAGTTCTGATAAGAAAACTATGTTCTACAATATTTTCTTTCAAAAAATAGCTTTTTAAATTTATGGGTGATGCTAAAATTGATACAGAGCTCATTTAAGATGAAGGAAGAAGCATTTCAGGTTCCTAAACTGTGTTAATTTGAACAATTTAAATGCACAGTTTGTCTATATTAAATATGTATAATTAAGAAAAGTTCTTGCTTTTTCAAAGAGAATAATAATCTGTATTAGCATTATTATTTTTAAATACTATATATATAATTCTATAGAAAAGTAAGTTTCATCTCTTTTTATCTGTTTTTATCTTCTATTATATATTTCTTCTCTGAAATGTATTGGTAAAAAATGGTATAGTTTTTTGGCTTGATAAATGTTTATGCATTGTAAGTTGATACTCGTCTTCTTTAATTTTAATTTGAGAAAATTGATTAGCAGTTTGAACTTGTTCTGTTCATGCAAAGTTTTCTTCAACTCTTTGTTAATTAATGCAAATATTTTAATAGTATAAAATAAAACATCCCTTGTTTTACTTAATTCATCTATGTTATTCCACCAATGTTACTATGCTGGTTGTGGGCTGACTGTATGTGTCCTAATTTTTCAGGATACCATCCTAATGATTGCATTAATTACTGGGAATTGCTCCCATACTACCTATGTACCTACCACCTTGGGATCAAAGTGTGTGATGTATATAGGATATAAAATATGTGATTATAAATATACATTTGAATATAAGACCATTTTATAACTGCATTTAACTTCATCTTACTTAGCTTTTTGTGTCAACTCAACCTGTCTCAACTCCTGTACAATCATTGTTGGTATTATTTTCTAAAGAATTTTACTTATAATGTATAAACATCAAATATTCAGCTCTTACTGAACACAAGTTCGAGTTTCCATTGGACATATGGGAACCAAGCATTTACAATGTTTTTAGTACATAGATAGCAAATTAAACTGAAGGCTGAGAGAAATATTTTAGCTAAGATGATTTTACTTGAAGCTGATTAGTCAGTTATTTATTAATAGTGTGAATTATGTCTGTAATTTCACTTGTCTTTAAAATAAGGCTGCTTTAAAGCTGGATTTCCCTGTGTGGTAAAAAGTCATATATGTGCTTCCATCTCACTTCACTATAAATGACAAGTCTTGTGGATCTTAGGCATAAGTGTTCCAACAGAATGGTTCCATAGTGGCGATGCCTGGCTTGTTGCACGTGATCATGGTTTTCCATTGTTTCATCTGGCTATCATGCATTGTTTGATTACATAAACGTCTTAAATAGCTACACCTGTACATCCAAAAGTCAAGCATCTATTTTTATTATTAAGCTAGTTTTGCCTACTACTGTAGATGTTATTTTCCCTCCTTTATGTGTCTTAAACCCTAATGTGCAAATTGGATGCCTTGAAAGAACCAACCATAACCATGATTTAATATGAAAGAACCAACCATAGCCATGATTTAATATGAAAGAACCAACCATAACCATGATTTAATATGAAATTTGGAACTTTTTATGTGCATAGGCTTTCTGTTAGTGTAATTCGTAGAATTATCCCATACACTTGTTGCATGTTGCAATTATGGGAAATTAAACTTTTCTGTTCGTTTTTAGTTCAATGACACCCGTGATGATAACAAAAAACGTTAATATTGGTAACGAGCGTTGGAAGCCAAATGCGACCATTGTTGAAGAAAGCATTAATAATATTCCTGTAGCTACAGATATACCACAACCATTTATTGGTGCAGATGGTCTGTATTACATACCAACTGAACTTGTGAACAGTTTCCCACAAACTGTTGTAGTTGAATCTGTTCAGAATGGTGGTCTGGTTAATGGTCATGAGGTGCCACTTTACCCACAACCTGCAAGTGGATCTGAAGTCATTAGTCTTGCTCCCCAAATTGATACAATACCAAAAGATTTACCAATTGAAGAACTGAAGCGCTTGATCCAGTTACAGTTTGAGTATTATTTCTCACGAGAGAATCTGGCAAATGACTCGTATTTAGGTAGGTCCTCAAAAATATTTTTTCTCATGAGAGAATCTGGCCAATTACTCATCTAGTAGTTAGACACAATCCTCTACAATTTATTGGAGAATCAATGTGTTGAAAACTGAAAAGAAATTTCACTCAATCAAATTGTCAGTGTCTTCCTTCAGATGATAGATATTTTTTCTTGGCAGGAGAGCCACTAGATCACCCATACTAAATCATAGGTACTTACACTGTTTTTCCTTAATTAAAGATATTTATTTTGTAATAAAAGGAGAGTTAATTTTGGGGAATTGATTAATTGGAACATATGTTTGGTCAGGTATTTGTTTAAATATAGATTACAGGTCCCTTTGTTCAGTTGAGAATGCTTTTATTTGTAAAAGGGATTTGGCAACTGTCTCCTACTCGCATAAATATATAATGTAAAATTTCCCGTAGGTATGTGCTACCATCTAAGACGACTCATTCTGTTTTTAGAATCAAAGACAACTCATTCTGTTTTTTACATGTGGAAGTAACAAGCTGAATAATTTCTCAATTTTCCTTTTGTTGTTAGTATCTCATTATCATTGATACTCAAAAGAAAAGTCTTGTATCAAGCATTACTTCACCCAGGAAAATACAGGAAACCTCTTCCCTTATAGAAAGTCAACCGTGTACCCATGGAATATAACATTTTATAAGAACAACAACAATCCGCTACAAATGATTACATTAGTCATATCTGGTTGTGCATTCTGTTTCGCACCAGTAATAATTTCACATTAGAATGAATAAATGTTTATGTTCATTCAGTCAATGCAGATAATGTTTATTAGAATTTGGTGGTTTTAGGCACCTTTCATGCTTGACCCCAAAAACAAGAATGAATGTAGGTGTTGTTGGTAAGAAATCTGATATAATCTCACCTACTAGTACATTGTTATGAGAAACCTTTGAATGTTGTCTTATTTCACTTTTGTGTTTTTACTTCACAAAGACTGAAAGTGTCCAGGTATGTAGTGCTCACATCTAGCTTTTGACAGTATAACTTGCAGTGGTCACCCTTTGTTTTTGGCAGGCTAATTTGTAGTGAGACCTTTGTTTCGTAGTATAGAGTGAATGTAACTAAAATTATATTTTTTCTGAGTGGACATTAACATTAAACTGCTAATTCGTATAGTTTTTTTTGTATCTTTGTAAGTTCTTGATCCAATTTGTCTGTATGTGTTGTTGCAGATGTTTGAAGAACTATTTAATTTCGATGAGTTTTGGAAAGAGGTGTGACTAAACGATTGTTAATTAATATTAATAATTGTGACGCATAATATCAACCTCCATCTTTTTAATGGACTTCAATGCTTGAAATAGGAACTGGTTGGAGGGTGATCTAGATAATATTCAAAAGCCTGACTCGATTAACATTCCTCACACTACGGTTTAACTCAACTGATTAATAAACTCACTCATATTCTTCCAAATTCTGAATCTTGCATTGACTTATTATTTACCAGATTTAGTCATCGAGAGTGATGTCCAGGCTTCCTTTTTTGAGGTGTTATTACCGAATTATTTACACAAAAATCAATCTAAAAATGAATTACCGAGATAAATATCAACCTTGAATAACAAATTAAATTTAATAGGACTTTATCAAAAACATGTTTAAAAACAGTTGTACTAACTCAGACAAGGAGGTCGTTTGTAGAGTTACTAAATTAAGTGCTAATCTGACACTAAAATGCTATTTAATGAGGGTAATCTTTTATATATTATCGTTCATTGACACAAAATAAAGCTCATGGTTGTGAGTTGGGACGATTACTATTTTTATATGATAAAATATGTAACGAATCAATTATTCTTCCTCTTAATAATATTTAAAACAGGCATCTATCCAGATCAGTGGAAGAAGGAAAATGTTGTTTCTGTGATAAAAATATTATTTTAAATTACTGGCCAATTTATTTGCTGCTTAACGTGGAAAAAATCTTAGAAAAATATACATACTGTACGATGCACTTTACACTTATGTTTTATCGAACAATCTCCTTGTCAGTCAGTTTACTATAAAGAAGATTCCTGTTTCTCAGAGTTAATGGCTAACTCATCAAATATTCTCAAATTTTGACGCTTGTCCTCCTCTCGAAACACGAGGTGTGTTCTTGGATATTTATGAGGCATTCGAGATGGTCTTGTATTTACTCTATAAACTGAAATAGGATGCAAAGAGTTGTCGTATATGGTCCAACATCTTTATTTTTAGCTTGTGTTCCTCAAGGTTCTATTTCTGCTCCATTATATTTCTTGTCTATATAAATGATTTCCAAATGAATGCCCATGGTCGTGAAGCTGTTTGCTGATGGTGCATTTCTTTATATAGTTACGATTGATCATGTCAAGTCATCCTCTATGCAAAATAATGATCTTAAGATAAGAAGCTCTATTAATTGAATGTAACTAAATTGTACACCATGACCTAGTGTTCTTGTTTCTAAAATTATGTGGATATATCTGTTTGCTGTCTTTCTTTATTGATCCTAAACAGACCTTAATGTTGTAATAAATGCCAGAGATTAGAGATGTCTTCTGAAAGCTTCTTGTTAATTCTAAGTACCAGTTAATGTTGTTGTTGGGACGCCAACCGTATTTTGAAATTAAGAATTGTTTGTTTTTAAGTTAATTTGTTTATTTTCAAGAATATTTAACGTTTACTATTCATATGTTTGCATGTTTTTGTTGTCATCGTGAATCACCTTATTTAGTTAAACTACATGCACGAACAAGCTTCAAAAAGTGAAAAATGCACCTTTGTACTTATTCGTAGTTACTCATTTGTTTTACTTGACAACTGGTTATTGTAAACTTCAAAAATTGGAATATACGCATACATCAGTTGCCCTCTTTAAGCAAGCCTCAGAAAATCTCAGAAAACCCTTTTGAAAAGGAAATATCCTGAAGTGCACATAATATCATCCTTAACACTCCTCCGTAGTTCTTGTAAACGTAAAACATTTGTAGTATTTGTAGCTGAGTCAGTTCTTGTAATCGTCATCAATTTTTAAGAACATTTTCTATATTGTTGATGTCTGTTTTTGTTCAGGCTGTTCAAATGAAGTGTTTATATGTATATTTAAATTCAATGTATTGTTATCAATATTATCTAATCACGCGCTGCCATCTTGTTTAGTTTCCCAGATGGATGGTGATCAGTATGTTCCTATCTCTACAGTAGCTAAATTCAATCAGGTAAGTACCGGCATCGCCTTTTGTAATTTTTAACATGCGGATCATACTGTAATGTTAGTTAATCGTATAGTAGTTAAGTAGTTAGGTCTGGTGTACGAGAGATTCAATATGCATATGCACCCACACCGGTGTGAGTTTCCTAATTATTCCATAATCATAGAATTAAATTTTTTACATTATATGAACAGCTGCTCATGTTCAGTATAAATGTCAAGTCGGTTTGAATCTCACGTAAATAGTGTACAAATGATTGGTTATTGCACGAGAGTTAACCATACATAGTACGACAACCCATTTGTTTTCAATCACTGATTGTGTATATTTTGTTTTGATATCTTCCAGATTCGAAAACTTACCTCGGATATGAGTCTTATTGTTGAAGCTCTCAAAGGTACGTTTACTACCATAACCGTATGTTGGGTGAAATTACATGTATTAAGAACCCGCCGATAACCGTATGTTGGGTGAAATTACCTGTAGTAAGAACTCATTGATAACCGTATATTAGGTTACCTGTTCTTAATCGCCTATAAGGATTTTCATCCGGATGAAGGTAATGCGTCAGTGTCATGCGTTTTTCTATCATTACTTTGTAGAATCTCCGTATGTGCAGTTGGATGTAACAGAACAGAAAGTGCGAGCAAATATGAAAAGATGTATCGTCATATTGAGAGAGATACCAGAATCCACACCCGTTGAGGTATATTTTGTTTGTTTGATTACGCAATGAAGTTAAGATATGCCTATTCACTGAGTTTTGTTAACAATTAAAATGTAAAATGAAAGGTAAAATCAAATGTGTATTGTACTAAAAAATATTACCCACAATACCCACTACATGCAAACAGGGAGTGTCAACAAATATAATACCTTGAAATATGTCCACGCTGTAAAGTTATGTGCTTTAACTATGTTCTCTGTGCTAGTTCATTTGATTAAGACTCACTTCACACTAGAGTATCGTATTTTTTAGGAAGTGAAAGCTCTTTTCTCACATCCAAATTGTCCAAAGTGGAGTAGTTTTGAATTTGCCCATAACGATAGTTGGTATGTTACATTTGAAGGCGAAGATGACGCAAAAATGGCATACCGGCATTTGCGAGAAGAAGTACAACATTTTCGAGGACGTCCTCTTATGGCTAGAATAAAGGCTAAAACCTTATTAAGTAGAACTGTTTACCTTCCGAAGAGCGCCAATCCCTCTTCTTCAAATACTACAGTGACTACACCCACCGAAACAACTGCACAGTTCACAGCTGCCCCACAACCTATTGGTACATTTGCAGTGCCACCCGCTGTCTTCCATCAACCACAAGGCTTCCAGTATTATGCAGCTGCTCCAGTTAATGGTAGCCCTTTATTGCCTGGCACTTGGATCGGACCGAGACATGCACAATTTGTCCAGCAAGAGGTTCGTAACTATTTGATGTGTTTCTAATTCTTCATACAATCTGAAATTATTTCTAAATTTTTATTACATTCGAATGTATTTACATCGAATGGGTCTAAACAAACTCTGCGAACGTATTCACATCGAATGGATGTAAACGAACTCCCAATTTTGTAGCCAAGGAATTCGCATAGTTGGTACAAATCGAAACATTACATGAAGTGCCGTTATAATCTCTTCACGATCTTTAAATTCTAACTTCGCTTTATTGCTTTACTGCTGATGACTGTGCTATACAGTGAAATGTTCGTTAAACGTAGAAACAAAGATGGAAGTGATAAATAAGGTTAAAGGACATCTCACGTTTAAAAAATTCACTTGCTATTTTTTTAATTCTAAACTGAAGTACTTTAAAATGCTGTTCAGTGTTTTTTATTTGGTGTAAAAAGGATGAGCGGTTCAAAAGTTATGAGTTAGTTTTAACTTGAGTAAGTGATGAGCCAGTCTTGGGTAAATAAGATTGGCTTTACACCAAATAAAAAACACTGAGCAGCATTTTTAAAACACTTTAGTTTAGACGAAAAAAATAGTTGCTCTTTAAAGGTAACATAGAATTCACATGAAAATAAATTACCCAGTGCGGCTTGTAAGTGTTCCTGACAAAATTAATATTGTATATACTTTTGTCTGTTGTTATTTTTTTAATAATAAGAGTTTTTATTCTTTTAGATCCGTCCTAAAAACAATTACAGCAAACACAATGGTTATGTCCCTAATAATAAAAGTACGTACCAAGTAGAAAGGTGTTTTAGTGGTTAATTGTCTTCCCCGTGTTTATTTACTAAATAAAGCAAAGTAAAATAAACCGGGTTCATGTTCTGTTCAATTGAAGGAGATGTATGTGCAGGATGGAGATCGTTTAACAAAAGTTACTATTCAAAAATTGTTAATTTGCGGTTGTTTTCGGCCTTTTTTGCTTGAATCTACTAAATACGATACCCAGATCAGTTCAGTAAAATGTTTAAAAAAACCAAGATCGATTCAGTAAAATATTAAAATAGAACCAGATCCATTCAGTAAATGTGTTAAAATAAAACCAGATCGATTCAGTAATATGTTATAATGAAACCAGATCGATTCAGTAAATTTGTGAACCAATTTAATATTTTCTTCAAATAACTTTAACCCAACGCGCAGCATTTCCTTAACTTATATTCAGTTTAGGGTCATTACATAGTTAAGAACGTAATCGATTCATGCAACCTCTATCTGTATCCATTTCCCCCTTTTTTTAGTAATTAATGGTCAACAACGTTCTTTCTATGGAAAGCCAAGACATCCTTTCCGAAGCGGTTATAATAATCAAAAAGTTCCCTTCCATGAACGGAATGGTATTTTAGATAACGACGAAAGACAGATGTCAAGTTCTTTCAGGCGGTCTCACAATGGGAATATATCCAATGGAACTATACCTCCGCCATTTCGAAAGGAAGACACTCGTTTTGTGTAAGCATTCTGTTTCTACTCTTTTGATTTTGTGAATTGTTTGTTTGGGTTGTTTTTTTCTAAACTATTTCAGTGAAATTTTCTTTCTTTCATTTACAAACTTTCAGAATTTTTCATTTTGAAAGACGAGAACGTGCTTAGAAACCACTCTAACTTTCGTATATATATTTTTGGTATTAGCTACATCAAAATTCTTTGAAACGTGATTTGCGCTTTCCTGAGAAATAATGGCAAAGTTTTCATGTTAATATTTATGAATTTACGAATTGTAGGAGAGGCAGTAGCGGAGTTCGAAAAGACCATCGAGGTAATATCGAGGAAAGCCCACGATTTCAACGTTTACGAGAACGACGCAACAAGGAAGAGCTGGCCTCATCGAAGTCTCCAGAGGCGGCTTCTGATGAATTGTCTTCAAGTGGCGATCTTACCTTAGATTTGGCACCAGAAAATTTCCCAGCTTTGCCTAGTCCCAACTCACCAAACGAGAGTAACAAAGCAGAAACGGCTTCTTCATTAAAGGTATGCATTTATTGATAATTTAGTATTTGTTTCAACTAATTAGTGACATACATGAGATTTAGTACCACTAGTCAAGCTGTACTGCTTGTTAAGTAAACAAATACATTTTTAAATAAACATACCAGTCCTAATTCAAATATGATATGATTTTTAGGAGCTTGCATCAAATGCACTGCAGCTCGTTCAAGAGAAACTTACCTCCGAGACTTCGTCGTCGTTGTCAACCAGTGATTTCAGGTAAGCATGTAATCAATGACGTCATGAAGTGGTTCAATGACCGTGAGGTGGCAGGTCTTAGGATAAAGACGGGTAAGCTACCAACAATGTATTAATCCAAGAAAGATTGATGGCACCAATCACAATTAAAGTGAATTGCATTTAAACCGCGCGAACGGTCACCAACTACACTGGCTATATCCATTTTATCTTGTAGATTGGCGAGCGCAATTGTGTTTGTAACCAAATATAACTTCCGGAAAAAAGTAGCAACTTTTAACGCTACTGCCTGTCTTGGCGATCATCGTGACCAGCCCATATACATATATGTACAATTTGCAAATTCTAACTAAGTCATGTGAAATGATGATAACTGGTAATAATTCGCTCAAGTTAATTGAGGATACACATAACCTTCAGCATAGGGTTGAAGAAAATCATTAATATCTTTTCATATATGCATTTTCAGGTCATAAAAGTATATATTTTTGAAAAGCTTAATAAAAGGCCTATCCAACTGCGATAATATTATTAATTAATATTTTAGTTAAAAGAAGAAATAAATAAACTTTTTTGCCAGTCAATATTCGAAGAGTGAAAAGGTACAAAGGCCTCGTGTTTTCTAGTTGAAAATTATATCATCGGAAAGCTGATATTCTGATCTCCAAAACCGTATTTTGGGTTAGTAGCGAGAAAATGAAGAAAACGTGTTACTTGCACATGAAAATGTTTGAAAAACTTCCTCACCCATCTATTCATTTACATCTCGCGATCAAAACAATTTTGTAGAGCAAAGAACACTGATTCTTATACTATGTCAAAGGCAACTTTTTCTCGGGTTTTCCTTGTACCTTTTTACTCTTCAAAGTTAGGGAATAGCACGAAAAAACGTTTCTGAGAAACAGCGTTTTAAAGTTTAATTATGATTAAGATTGCAGCTGATTACGTCTCTTAAGGCGGCGGGTTTGTTTACTTTTCTTTTGGTATAGTCTTATAAATTATTACAATAAGTTGTAATTTCTTTCAAAATACCAATGAAAAGGAAGGAAAATAGTTCGTTACCATTAGTAACAGTTAGTACAAACGTTAGAAAGATTAATCTCTCTTTGCAAACCTTTATTTTTAAAAGTACTTTTTATTCCTTTGGAGGCTTTTCTGGTAAAAAATTTATATTTCTAATTTAAAATAAATATTCTTCGCAAGTTAAGTTTTTAAATGATATAAAAAAATTATTTTGGCAAAAATATTCATTCAAAGGTTATGTATATCCTTAATGAAGATCCTTAGCGTGAAAAGTGAAAGTGAAAAGTATGTCAGTGTGCTTTTCTTTTTCCTGTCGTATAGTATTGTACTGCATCTACGTGTAGTTCTTTGAAAGTGTACGTTTCTTCCCTTATTCCTAAAATCTTCCCATCTTTTAGCGAAACATCTCCAGTTGAGCAGACTTCATCAGATAGCCAAACCAACGACGGTATATTGACGATGGTTAACGTTGCCGCGATAACAACAACAACGACGACAACGTCTATGCCGACGATACCAAACCCACCGCCAGTTCCGAAAATGAGTTATGCCCAGATGGCACAGAAACCTCAAAATAAATCCGGTCTGTCGACAGATATGTTTGAAAACGAAGATAAAGATTTACTTGAACTTTCAGTAGGAGAGTCCAAAGCATTAAACACTAAAACAGAGAACAAAAACAATACAACACCGAAATCACAACGTAGGTCTAGTAAAGGATCTCCTAGGACGCAACGTACAAAAACTAATCAAGACTCTCAAAAAAATAATAAATCAGATAAAAATGTAGAAAATAATACTAGCAATAGTAACTCTTCATCAAATAATACACAAATTAAAGAGACTTATGCTTCCAAATTCGGTAAAGCTTCTAACAATAATAAAAATTCTTCCACAACTTCACGCTCTGCTCCAGCCAAGTCACAAAACACTTCACCTACTACCGTGAATAATAGTATACGAAATAACAATACACAGAAAGCTTCAAATACGAACTTGCCACCACCACGGCCTCTTATGAGTCAAATTATAAAACCTCCAGAAAGTAAATTAATTGAAATTGGACAACAACACCAGCAGAAATCATTTAGTGATACAGTGAAAAAAAGTAACAGCCCTGAGGCGAATGTTGTTAAGAAGGCTGACGAAACAGAATCAACAATTAGCAAGGAAGATCCTGATAATTAGATGCATTATTTTTATGGTAAGTTTAAGTTTTTCTTTAATGAAACCTTAATGCTATCCGTTTCGTATATTATTTTATGTGTCTGGTGGTATTTGTTTTACACACAACATCTGGCGTCCTGTATGTTGAAACTCTCGAATCTAAAGTAAATATGTACGGAATCTGTTAACACAAAGAAAGTTTAAGACATCTCACTAGAACATCTGCACATCTGCTCTATATTGGACGGCCCTACTAATCTCATCTTGTGTCAGGATTGTTCGTATTATTCCTAATATTTTTTGTGTAGAGCCAGATATTGCCACTCTCCTTGGTGTCTTCTTAGTGGCGAATAAAATCAGAAAAAACAATATTTCTGCTGTCGAGCATGCCAATGTGTTCTCAGACAGGTTTTGCTAATAAATGTTCAACATTGTTGACATGAACTTGGGTCTCCTTGGCATCGAGTCTCCCCCGTTTTGAGATATTTAATGCGTATGTGTAGAATAAATCCGGAGATTTGAGTTCATACAGGTTGTCATTTAAATAGATATTTACCTGTGTATGATTGTTGTTTAAGAACCTGCAGCAAGTTGTGCTAATTAATGCCGGTGGAGCAATGAAGTTTTTTTTCTCTCTCTTTTTAGTCTTTTACAAGTTCCTGATTGTGTTTAAAAACACTAAAAACACACCGTGTCCATATTTAAAGCCCTGGAAGGGAACCTACATAGTTCCAGTTGAAAAAATAATCCAGGTTTCGTGTTACCATGGAAATATGTCTTGCAACGATGGAATTTAATTTGGGGGCTATTTATTTTCCATTGTTTATATGTTGCGTTGTTTTAATATGATTGAAAATGTCTTGAATGAAGAAGTTTTAAGGTTTGTCAAAACTACAGCTGAAAATATGAAAGAAGATAACTAACCACCCCAGTTTATGAAAGGAATTAAAGAGTGTTGATTGGTTGATTAAAATTGAAGATGGCGTGTTACGGGATGGTTAATCATGTATTTTGTAATTAGGAATTTAGCGGCTATGATTGTCGACAATCGATGAGCTATTCCAGGTACAACTTGATTCGGAATATCCAAGTTCTGTAGCCAAGGGTTGGAATTTTGATAGATTACGACATTGTGA
>JANTOQ010429795.1:0-11698 GCA_027564595.1 Bythotiara depressa
TTGTATAGTATAACAGCCTTTTATTTAAAAGAACTTCTTATGCAAGTAATCAAGCATTTTGACAACCTATACATTTTGATTCAAATTTTCCAATTCGCGAAAGCTTGTTCTCTTAAAGAAGACAAAACTTATGCAAATAGTATACTCGTGTTTTTTTATCCTGGGTGGCAGTTTAGTGGTGACTATCGCTAGTTTTAATTATTATAGTGATTGTGACTGGGCTTCATTGAACTAAATATTTTTATACAAAATAAATGTTTTACACATGAATGTAAGTGCAAGGTCTCTTTCCATATATTTGTTGTATTTACCAATATAAAATAATTGTGGATCAACAGCGATTGTCCTATTTCTTGTAAATTTAAATGAGCATATAAAGTTCCCATAATTATTAAGTAGCACATTCCTGTTTTTTATTTACCTTTTCCTATACAATTATGTATATAAATCAATTGATGCATTTTAATGAGCTATCACAGCATCATTGATTTTAATAGTGTATACCATAATTGTTCGCTGAGTTTGTTGTTCATGTTGAGAAGCATTGATGGAGGAATTATTTAAAGTTAGTAATTTTAGTTGGTAATAGACCATGAAACAGGATTTTCTGTTGTTTACAATCCCTGTTGAAGAAATGTTTGGTAGAAATGTGTTGCCAAGTGATGAAATAATTTATATGGAGTTAGCTAAAATATATACAGTGGACTGTTAACTAGTAAGTAACAGTGTGTAACTTGAATCACACAGAGCTTTGTTTTATTTTATTTATTTCATTATTTATTCTAAAATATTTATACAGGATAAAACACATCAATTAATTAATGTTATTAATGAGTGTCCTGTTAAAGAAATAAAAAATATGAATATAAAATAGAGATATAAAGGTAGATCGTTGATCGTAGATCGTTTTGCTCTTGTAAATAAAATGAACTACATGCATATACAGTTCTAATTTTAAGTACCTAGGTGAACTGTCATGTTGTTTCTTATTCTGATGGAGTGTTCAATTTTCTTAAAATAATTTTTGAAACTGCCACAAGACAACTCATTGACCAGCTCAGATTTTGTTGATAGAATTACATTTATAATATTTATGCTATTATTACAATAGCCTAAGGATGGCTTTACCTCACTAGTATGGCGTCAAAGGTGTCTCTACCTAATTAATTCCCAGGATCTACATTTATTCACCATTGATTCTCTGAGTCTTCTAGAATTTATCATGCAGATTCTAGTTTTGGCTTTCAAAATTATATGGACATTGCAATTTGCCCCATATGCTTGTTTAGTACCTTTTATAAAAACAAAACAGTTCATGATGACTACAGTACTTCTCTAGATTTTGTTTTGTTTTTCTATCATTCTTAATTATCACCCTGCTGGTTAAGTTTTCTATCGCTCTTAATTATCACCCTTCTGGTTAAGTTTTCTATCGTTCTTAATTATCACCCTGTTGGTTAAGTTTTCTATCGCTCTTAATTATCACCCTTCTGGTTAAGTTTTCTATCGCTCTTAATTATCACCCTGCTACATCATGTTTTTTAATTGACATGCTATGCAAAGAATTTTCAGAAGATTCCACTTTTTAAATTGACCAACCAAGGTGGCATGTCAAAGCTTCTAAAAATTATTGAGACTTGTAAGCATGGAAGTTAACATCATTTCTAGCATTCAATATGAACATAAAAAATTATCAGAATAGTTAGTTATGAATATGGTCCCTAGACCATTCAATGCCAGAGCAGAAATATTATTGAAATATCAGGAATTCCCAGTCAAGTGGGTGACGATGATCTGGAAAATGAGGTATGTGAAATTTTAAAATCAGTCAATGCTGATGTTGTGCTCATACACAGGAAATGTAAAAGATTGCATCAAAACAAGAAACATTTTCCATATTATTATTAACTTAACTATGTCAGACAAATAGATAACTTATATAGATTATAGATACAAATACATTTTGGGAAAATGGGGAACATTGAGGAATGTTTTATTATTATTCGTATAAAATTAATTAGTAGCTGTAAAGAGACTTGACCTAATGGAGTCAACAACTCAAGTGACTTGTAGGAAACACATTAATATAAACACTGCCCAGGAGGCAACCACAACTCTTTTTTGGGAGTCAACTATGACTCACTTACTAGCTTATGTAAAATCCACAAGAACTCCCTCTTTTTTTTCTTTTTTTCTTTTCTGTAACTATCATATTTACAAATTACTAACAAAAAATAAAAGACAGACAATATACAAACTATGAATAGACACGTAATGGGTACCACACTCACAAGGCACACATTTGTGATATCGCCAAGTATGTTACCCATATAAATATAAAAAGAAGTAATAACAATAAAAAAATTTAAAAATTAAAAATTAAAAATGGTCATGGTCATGGTCAAGGCTTGTTATGGTCTGGTTCTGTCATATTTCTTTAAAATAATGGACTATCAAAACGCTTTGATTGAATAATAAAATTAATTACATTAATTATAATATTTTTATTTGGCATGGAATTATAAAGAAATAGATGAACTATAAAGGAGCTTGAATGTGGTAAATCATGGATATTACTCTGACTGAGACTATCAAAGAGAGAACGATGAAGAGCAGTGAAGAACTCTCTTCTGGGGAGTCAACAATGACTATCCAATATAACTGCATAACTGATAAATAGCAAACAAACAAACATGTAAAAAAAACTGGCGTCAAATATAGTGTAAAATATTCGTATATATTATATAGAACATATATAGAACATATATCTATATTTGACTCTGTCTAAATGGAGAGTTAAAAGTTGGAGAGTTAAACATGGAAAGTTAATAACATGGAAAGTTAAAAATGACCATGCCTACTTTTTGAACAACCACGCCAATATTTTTAGCTCTCCAAATCTTTCAGTCTTTAATTAACTCAACTTCTTGTTTAACGAATGAATTATATTTTTTCTAAATCATGTCAGCTGTTGTTTAACAAACAAATAACAATTAAATAAATATACAACCAGCTATGACAGTTTACCAGTTCAACTACCTGCAGTGTTTACTAGTCAAGAAGCAAATAAGAAAAGCTTTTATTTAGAAACACCTGCATTAAATAAACAGTGTAAGTTAGTTCTTAGCTTCTTTGGCGAGGTAGCACCTTGCAAATTCAGGCTGGTAATGAAGGTGAAAATTAACATGACATCAACCAGTTGAATAAATTTTATTTCAACTAATTCTTGATCTCAGTCATCTAATATGAGGATATATATGGAGAGGAAAAAAATGGGAGTGGTTACTTTATAAAAAGTGGGTGTGGCCAATCTTAACTCTCCATGTTTTTAACTCTCCAACTTTAACTCTCCAAATACCCCCTCCCCTCTATATTCCTAACTGATGAATGAACAAGGAAACATAACCAAGAGAAAATATTTGCATACAGGACATTAAATGGTATTGCTTAGGATCAAATTTTAATGAACAGCATTGCGCATGACTGTGACTTGTTAAGCTCCTTCCGTAATGTAAAATTATTGGATTCAAATATTATTCTTAGTTAATTGCAATTAACCACACTCAATTAATACATTTATAATCTCACTAATTTCTAATTAAACAAATTATTATTATTATCATATTAAACAAATTTTCTACAGTTCTCAATGAAATCCCCAATCTATTTAATTAAAAATACATTCCACAGATCCTATAACTTAACCGATGTACACTGTGGCCTTTTGTGTTACTACAGTATATCTGTTATCTGACAATTTTACCTAGATAACAGGCACAGATATATAGAGAAAAATGTGACATTGCAAAATATGTAATGTTTGCCAGACACCAAAATATAGCATCAAAGAAACTTTGCAGTTGGAAGCACATATTATTAGTGGTGTTCAAGAGGGTGAGGGTGAAGCCACTAAATAATGCTTTCTTAGCCTCAAGGGGTTGTTATTTTTAACCTTGCGATTTTGTTCATTCTTACATTTTTTGCACATACTATAAACCACAGCAACAAAACAATATATTTAGACTCAGCCACAACAAAGTAAAATTGGTTCATACTGGCCAATATAGAGAAGAAGAAAAAAAACAAGATTTTTATTTTAATAATAATATTTGATGTATTAAAATAGATAATACACTATATACTTTGTTTAGTTTTTCTCAGCACCAACGTGTTTTAAACTCTACACTTATACTTATCTGCTGTAGATTTGATTGAAGATTGATGTGAAACTATTTAGAATCTTACATCAACATTGGTGCACTCATGTTTCCCTGTATTCCATCCATCCTCTTTACTTTGTTTTTTCCTCGTGTGCATTGCACACATACTGTATGTATACAATGTTACTTTCATCACATATCACAGAATCATGCTCCAACAAAAGGAACCAATTACAATCAATGCACACAACAGATTGATGGCTTGTACACAAACCTTTGAGAAGAGCTCCCATCTGCCCTGGCATCAAAGTGGGGTGCCCCTGTAGAGCTATTTTTTGAAAGTAAACCTTGTAGGTAGGGAGAACACAGGGAATATCCAAACAGGTTACAACAACTGTATGTCATAAATCTGTTAATAAAAATAATCTGAAAGGTCCACAAGGCATTGACATGTTTGTCTCTGCAGTAGATTAGGAAAATTGCAAATGAGATTCTCATTAATGCACATACAGGGGCACCTATAAATACATCCAATTATTAAATTTATTTTGTTAGGAATAGTCATATATTATATTTCTGGCTGCCGGTTTTCATGTCCTTCTTATACCTATGCACATGCATCAGTCAGTGTTCCTCTTTCTTGTTCCTGCAGCCAGCCACCATCAATTGTTTTTCCCATCCCACTACTTTTCAGTTTGTTTTTGTAAGTTATTTATGAATAGACCAATACAGGTGATCTATCTTCAGTTTTTACATTTGGTATTGGTTTTGGGATCCTTCATGTTGGGCCAGGCTAAATAATGCTCCATTGCTCTTACATGTGCAGTTCTGTAGTCTCTACATGATACAAAAACTAAAATAGCTACCACCAAAAATCACAAGAATGTCACCATTAGGATCACAATTTAAATAAAGCTTGCTTTTCTTGTGCTATCCTTCCATCAAATTATTTTATGTGATTTATTGTATATCATTTATGATGGTAAATACAACAAACAAACAAACAAACAAACCTTTTTGGTTATTTCATCATCGTTCTGGTGTCTTTTGCTTGCACAGTATTTGGTTATTTTCACCATTTTGGGTGCAGTTTTCCTCGTCTACTCACACAGACATGTCTATGCCTTGTGAGCCTTAGCACCTCTAAGGTCCCCTTTCAGCCAAGTATTATTTGTGTTACCCCCATGACATAGTAAACCTTAAAGATTGGAATGGACACAATGTCAAATAAACTGTAAGTCAATTGGAAATACAGTGTTTGAAAAAGGAATATTAGTATTATACATGCAAAGTTAATTATATTCATTGATGTAGCAGCAAGGAAGGCTACAGTTACATATTAATATATATTAATACTTCATATATTTTAGTAAAAATATTTTCTCAGCTACCTCACAGCCTACCTCGTGGGGTATTATGTATTTTAAATCAATCCATGTATTAAAATGTTTGGCTGTTAAATTTATGTGTTTCTAAGATGCACAGGAAAAGATTTCAAATTTCAGTTCATATTAATTACGTACTTTCAGATTGATCTAATTTGGAGAACCATTTATCTCCTCCCAAACTGTCAAGAGTTGATTGAATACGAGGGAGTGGATAATTGTCTGGAACAGTTTATCTGTTAAGTTCCATAAAGTCACAACATAGACGCATACTTCCATCTTTCTTTCTCACAATCACGACAGGATGAGAATGGAGATTTTGATCTAGTGATCCAGTTTCTATTCAATAAATCTTCAATATGACTTTTCACTTCTGAGAACAATGATTTGGGACTACAAATTTTTCTTCATGCTCTATAATCTTAAATTCTATCTCAGTGAATCCATCATATGGCATGGATTGTCCCGATGCATTGTGAATATCGATTTTATTCTCATTGAGCAGTTCTGAATGTCTTTTATCTTACATGACAGCTAGTGTCCCATAATGCAATAGCATCTTTCTCGGCAATTGTACATTCCACAAGACATCTTTTTCCTACCAAGTTGACCACAGTTGAATGTTAATTTGTTGTTAAGTGATCATAAAAGTACTATTTCTGTCAAATGCACTCCTTTCTCTACATTCCAATGTATTGATTGCATTACACAGCACTTTATGTTTTGGCCAATAACGTCTTTGAATCATTACAGTAAACGTGCTGCATGACATTTACTACAGGTTTTGAAGATATTTTCAGTCTTCTTTAAACAAGCATGACATCTTTGGGACTTCTTCTCATTCTGGGCTACTGCCTGTCCCTCCACTGTAGACCTTTGTCGTTTTCCTGCTGTCTGCATTTTCTCACATAATGTGAGTCACTTCCACACTTCCAACATTGATTGCATGATTTGTTAGTTTCTTTTGGACACTTCACTTTCCCACTACTTGCATCATCTTTACACATTATTAACCTCAATCATGTGTAAAGTGTTTGTTTACAAATCGTTATATTAAATGATAATCAGCACTTGCCACATTCAGCAATCAATCAGCAATTACCTGATTGATATCGTGATCTCTTGTGTTGTACAGATTAGAAAAAAAGTTTAACTTTCAATGTAATGTGCATAAATGTAAATAATACACCACCACGTATACTTGAACAACTTGAGGGTTGAGAAACAAATAATGAGTTGCTAATAAGATTAAATTTCTCTCATCCTTCATTAATATTTAACTTTGACTTCTTCAATTTTCTATTTTCTGTATCTAATGTTTACTTCGTTAACCATTTTATTATTTTAGTATCTCTCTGAGGGCTCCATATGTCAGACTCACATTTCCCTATCAGTCTGTTTGTTCACACATAAGGTCCAATACATTAAAAACATTAAATACATTAAAAACGTCAGTTTACACAATTTATACATAAAAGCATTATCTTCATCTTCTTGTCAACTCAACTCTCCTTGCTGTTCATACGTGTTAACAAAACTATGGTTACCAGCTCCTCACACTTATTTTATATACATTTATTTTATGAATATTCATGTACAAATTTTCTTTATATTGTGCATTAAATTGCTTTGTTTTGTGCCAATCTTTACCTGGAATTTGGATAATTATAGATAGATTTGGAGTTTATAATTAAACCGAATTTATGAATTTTATTACTTGTAAAAGAAAACCAGAATAATTAAAATTGGGTACATAATTCTTGCACATTTAGAATATACCACAAAATGAAACTTAAATTAGGCCACAGTTAATTAATCTTAGGTTCACCATCACAAATTCTTGGAAAAACACCATGTGCGATGCGGCTAATATTAATTACTAATTATATGAACTTTTGAATTAACAAAGCCATTTCATTATACTTCACATGACATATTTGTGAATTATACTTGAACATTTCACAACACATGTTCAATTTTTCATAAATATCTCTTTTTCTTCAAATAATTTATATATGAACATATATATTTTCTGAAAGCTTGCTTTTGTGGCAAAAGAAAAAAAAATGAACATTATTTTTTGTCGTTTCATGAAATTAGCTCCAAGTGCCGGTACGATTAATTTTTTCTAATATACAATATATCATCATAATCCTAAAGATTGATTAATATATAAGGAATATTTTTCAGCTGTTAGAAGTATAAAAATTAACTTTCTTTAGTCGAAAAAAGTAGGATACATATACTTTTTTTCCATCTTGTTTATTGTGTGTGTTAATAAAGATGTTTATTAATATTTCAACACATTCAAGACATATTTTTAAAATGTTTTGAAATTTTAAAATGCCGTTATTAAAAAATTAGTTAAATCAGATTACACAACTTGAAAACATCTTTGTTTCACGAACAAAGGACGCAAAGTAAATTTAAGTTGTCTCGCAGTGGTAAAATTCTCCAAATATTACCGTATTTTGAGCTCCATCTTCAGTCATGGGCTACAAAAAAATGAAACAATACTTTTGTGAATCAGTAAGCATTCAGCATCAAAATCATGTCTGGGAATTTTTTGTTTAGTAAAGACTTATCGTTTTAACGATATGGTTAATGTGAGGAATATTCTTGCTTATAACATCATACATAACTCTCCAACACGCACTTTATAAGAAAAAGCCATGGTTTGTTAAAGAACAACTTCAGGATTATGCTGATGTATTGTTTATTAGACAAAATTAATTGTATCGGCACTTGGAGCTCATTTCATGAAGCTACAAAAAATAGTGTTCAATATTTATTTTCTCTTGATAGCTATAAAAGCAAAAGTATTGCTTAAGTTGGTTAGATAGACAATGTATTACGTTTTCAGAAAATATATACTTTCATATATAAATTATTTGAAGAAAAAGAGATATTTATGAAAAACTGAATATGTGTTGTAAAAGGTTCAAGTATCCTTTAAACCATTCAACAATAATAATTAATATTGTTGTTTCTAGTGTTTATTTTAAAAGATACAATGTGCAGGTTGATATTTTCACTCTCCTTTGTAACAGAATTTATGTTGTAGGTTTTCTATCCTCATATTCTTCAAATATATTGAGAAAAACATGATGCTGTATGTGGTTACTATTTAAAAGGAAACATTCCAAAAACCTCCAACTGGAGATATATTAAGTGCCTCAATCGAAATAACATTTAATATGTTTAAAATCGTGTAATGTCAGAAATTCTCATCCACAGTTAGTTATTTTTTATAAAATAATTATTCGATATCAGATTTGGAATTAAATTTTAAAAACCCTTACAGTGAGTGGAGTCCTTTTTTATTGATTACATTAGAATGACTTTTTGAATGTGTATAGACAAGAAATATTCAATTACTACAAATGTCACAAGAGAAAAAACGATTTTTTGTTGAAAATGTGAATATTAAGGAAGCACGTGTTTTATGTAAAATATAAATAAACAGCTTACAATGGGAAATAATAGACCCAGGCTCTAAATATTATTCTGTGATTCTTTCCTGTTCTAAGGAACTGACTAAGTTTCATATTTCCAATATTGCGGTCGGCAGAATAAACCAGCACTTCAGTCCAAACATTCTACTGTCACAACACCTTGATGTACACGGTGAGTCACATCACCCTGGACCAAACATTCTACTGTCACAACACCTTGATGTACACAGTAATTCACATCACCCTGGACCAGCATTTCATTATCTTGCATTTATGCTCCTCGAAGATGGATCCTTTTCGCACTGGATGTACCCTACATATTGCTGCAACCCGCAATGTTTTTGTCCTGTCACTGCATTGCGATGTTTTTTGGCTATCCATCCCAATCCTAATGGCTCAATTTTTATCTTTCGTAATGGAACTTATTTAACTTGGTCCACTCTTTCTCGCATCTTGCAACAATGTTTACCCACCTTCAATTTAGATACACATTTTATCCACATTGGTGGGGCTTCTGCAGCAACTTCCGCTGGCATACCGGATTTTGTTATACAAATCCTTGGGTGCTGGTCTAGTGATGCCTACCACTGTTACCTCTGTTTGTCAGACAATGTGGTATCTAATATTTGTGGTCGTATTTCACCAGTTTGCATTCATAATCATTTGTGGACTTCAGATCATGCCTCTTCTATACTGCTCCATGCCCCACACACAGATTAACACATGTTTGTACTTTTCCCTTCCCTTTCAGCGATATTCCCAAGCACTTTCCTACTACCAGTGTACAGAAGTAAAAACTCAATCTTAGATTGAGTTTCGAAACTTAATCTACCATATTAGATTTTTTTCACCTTCAAAATGTATTAGAAGACTAAAAATAAAGACAAATAAGTTCTTCTTGCAATAAATTGAAGGTTTCATTCACTCAAAAACTATCACTGCATTGGCGGTAGCCATCTTTGTATCACACATTCATTTCAGGAAGAGTTTGTTTTCATGCGCTTAAAACAGAATACTCATATAATATTTTTTCTTTTCACATTTTCACCCTTCTTCAAGGTGTTCTCATAAAACAATAGCAGAATTAAATTGAATAATTGTTTGTATAAAACAATATGTAAAGAGTACTGTGTACCGAAAGTGTCGCCAGTCTGGTTTGTTTATATTTAAAAATTCAACACATCATTATTGAAAATGCAAGAACAATAAACTTTATTGATTCTAAAATGATTGGACACATGCACTTTTTTACTTCCGTTTTTCCTGATTTAAATTTTGTATGTGTTGTGTGCAATCGTCGAGAAGAATTTTAAGAAAACTGTTTTGTATGTAAATTCAATTTCATGTGTTCATTGAAAATGTAAATTCATTGAAAATGGGAAAACCAAATCAAATTGAGAAGTCACATAATTATCCAAGCAATCAAAAATCGTATGCAAGTACCGTATTGCCCAATGTATAGGTCCATCCTCTGTATAAATCGACTCCCTATTTTAGCAATATATATAAATTAAAGTATTTAGATATATCCTCTGTATAAGTCGGGGGCCCTTTCAGGCTTCCTATTTTCTCCTTTTATCGATACAGGGGTTGACAAATATAAAGGGAAATGATTTGAAAATTACGTTCGCGGCACTTATTTAGCGCTAAGATACAAAATGAAATGCGTTGAAAATTGCATTACTGGCACTTACTTAGTGCTAGTTACAAAGGGAAATGCATTGAAAATTATGTTCGCGACACTTATTTAGCGCTAGTTACGAAGGGAAATGTGTTGAAAATTACATTCGCGACACTTATTTAGCATCAGTTAAGAAGAGAAATGCATTGAAAATTACGAACTTATTTGGTGCTAGATACAAAATGAAATGCATTGAAAATTGCGTTTGTGGCACTGACTTTACTTATCACTTTTATCACTTTTCTCTTTATTGGTAACAGAAAACATCAGTCTTGATGTACGCAGCATTGAAAAATTATGTACATATGTTTAAATTTTTATTCTGAGAAGTCTTTTATTCTACGTGAGTGTAAAGAAAAATTATGTCGCCAAATTGAAACAATGAAACCCTGAAATGCGTGAAAGAAAAACTTTAATGATTCTACTGTAAAATTGAAACAAAAGGTTTATTTATGGGACATAAAAGAAACAAACTTAATAATTTAGCACATGCAGGAAATATAATTGTAAGAATAAACACCCTTCAAAAATATTTTTAATATATTAAAGAAGTGTTGAATATGAAGCAAACGTCTGTGGTGAAGAGTGAACTGACATCATAATAGTTTTTATGAACTCAGACACTGAAATTTAAAATATAACCGAGGGAATCAACACCAGTGTTAATAACAGAAAGCAGGGAATGCACTCTGGGATTGGAAAACAAATTAAATACGTTTTAATGTCGGTTTGACAGAATTGCAGTATTCTTTTTAGATACTTTTTAGATACTTACCCTAATTGACATTTTATGTGTAGCAATCCTTATATAAAGTTATTGAAAACATTTTTTCGTTGGAGATAAGGTTAACAACAAAAATAATGCCCATGATTTGTCCAAGCCCATGTCTATTTGCACTTAAATATAAATTCTGAGAGACTCAAATCCTGTCAAATAACGGCTCAACCCACATTTTTGATAAAACTTACGTAGCACAAAATTCAAAAGAAAGAGGGCCAGTATCTCTGACAAACAAT
>JANTOQ010429906.1:0-11698 GCA_027564595.1 Bythotiara depressa
AATACAACACACATAGCAAAGGAATACAACACACATAACAAAGGAATACAACACACATAGCACAGGAATACAACACAGGAACACATTCACATAATTATATTAGAGGCATCACTTCACACAACACATAAACACAAGCCTCACCTATGAGAATCATTTCTATGTTATATTCAGTCTTGGAATACACTATCACATATTCCTTTAAGGTATATTTCTCCTCTGTGTCATTACAAAATAGGAGGTTAAATGTTATAAGAACAGCGATCATATAAAAAGTGAAATGATTTCTATGCTTTCTTCAATCCTGTAAAGGGATTGTATGCTTAAAAACAAAATTAAAATATTATAATAAATACAACTTGTTATACTAGAATTCATATATAATTTTTTGAAAACAAATCACTTTTTCAAAGTAATATTACTTTCTTATTTCTCCTTCCCTGCTCACGCCGTTTTGTTGTTTTCAAACAAAATTCAAAACGAGGCTAAAGAAAAATGTAAACCTGTGACATATTTTGTTAATCAAAACAAACTGAAACTTCAATAAAGTAGACCAGATATATTGCAAATGTTTAACAAAAAATTTATTTCACAGACATACTTCTGTTATTTATATGCAAAAATCTTACCCCCATCGAAGTATGCGACAGATGTTTCAAAATCACTGCAATAAACATCCTTTATAAATATCATTATATCAGGTTATGTTGCACAATTCTATTTGCAGAAACGTGCAGGTAATACAACTCTTTCTGAACAATGATCTTTATGTTATAAAAAGAAACTTAAAAAAAAACACAATTAGTTACGTGACTTGATGTCTTGGTGGAAAAGCATATATGATCATTTTCTAAAGATAGAAAATTGGAAATTCGACTGTGAAAAAGCATTCATGATAGTTTTCTAAGGCTGGCAAATCGGAATATCGGCCATGAAAAAGCATAATATGATTGCTTTCTAAGGCTAGAACATCGGAATATCGGTCGTGAAAAAGAATATATGATCACTTTCTAAGGCTAGAAAATCAGATATCAGCCGTGAAAAAACATATATGATCATTTTCTAAGACTAGAAAATCGGAATATCGTCCAAGAAAAAGCATTCATGATTGTTTTCTCGATGGAGGTTTCTAACGTCTAAAAATTGGAATATATTATATTAGATGCGATGTAAGTGTGGCCATTTAAAATAACCCTCAAAAGTTTATATTAGAAGAGCCTCCATTCCAAAATATAATACAAATAACGTTGCTTGTTATACTCCTGGGAAAAATTTGAATTAGTCTGTCATGTTAAGCTGGTGCTCCACTAGGCGGAAAAAGTCGCATGATTCGACATTTTGCACTTTGCAAAAGGTCGAAAGTGGTAAAGTTGAAAATTTGTAACTTTTCATAAAATCACTTTTTAAAAGAACCAATCTGATTGACAGAGAATGTAATGTCCATTTAAATCATTTATTGGCGTCTGGAATCAGACATGTAGATTCACTCTGAACATACCAAATAAAATTGATTACCAGTTTGTATGGTAACATACTCCCAAGGGAACCACTTTTAAATCAAAAACTGTCAATACATTAATTTGTTCCAATCAATTTAACGAACTTCCTCATGGGGATTGTAACACAGGAAAGTGGAATAAATCACTGCTGAAAAAGTCCATCTTTACATATGAGATAATAAAAATGACGATAATTATTCCCAAATGATCATATAAGTTGAGAAATAGAAGATACTTACTTGAGGTATATTTTTGTTTTTTAAACTACCGGATCCTCCTGAATAAAAAACCCAGGAGGAAAGCATCATTTATTATTTATATTACTTTGTTTACAGATGCTGATGCGAATCAATATAACACCGAACTAGCATGGCCAATAAAGTAAATAATACTTTACAAAGTGATCAATAACACTAGCGATAAGGCAGGAAGTATTTTCTTCGTTACTGATGTCTAATTCGTTGTCCACATACATAGGGCTAGCATGACTTTCATCAGGTCATTTTCATTCATATTGAAAACCAGCAACTGTGAAGAATTTTTGCGAGGACATGATGTTATTCCAGGATATTAAGAAAGAAACTTCATTCTCAAGTATCCTTGCTCTAATGCAATTAATATTTTATTTCATAAGAAAATTTAATGCATTTATCAGGGTTTAGCCTCCAGTCATTATATTTTTGACTGCTTTTCTTAAGCTGGTCTGTGAAAGTATGCAACAAAGTATGCCACAGGCATAATTACGCATATTAATTTTTTTACCCAGTCCTTTTTCCACGTTGTGTCAAGCATTCAGAGAAGCAAGATTTAAACATGGCAGATGAAGGAAGTTTTATTTGTTTTCGTTGGTACGTAAGTAGAAGCACAGCAATGGCAATATTATGCTATGTTGTAAATATTTATATTCAACCTAAAAATGTTATTTTAGTGGACAATCCCTTTAAAACCTGCTCAATTGCAATTTTTTTCTCTTTATATTTGAAATCAGTAAGTTACTTCTGTGATCTTTTAAGAAAAATATTTTTACCTTTCTAGGTCTTTCTTTTTATTAACATCACGCTCTGCTTCAGTTTTAATTGCATCTATTTGTCTCTGTGTCATCCCGGCATATGGGTCCACAGGTGTTTCCATCTAAAATATATGTAGCATATAAACATTATCCTTGGTTGAAATGTAGCATATAAACATTATCCTTGGTTGAAATGGGTTTATTGAAATGTTTTTGAGCAAAAATCACAATGATAATAATTTAATAGTAAATCTGAAAATTTAATTCTGATATATTGATATAATTAATAACATAGTTTCAAAATAATTTGAATATAAATTGCATAAAGAGTTTTTTCAGATCAAGTTTCAGTAGCAATGTCCTCAAGTTTATAATTTAATGGAAGCTTTTTTATACTAATCACCTCTACATTGTAGTTGTTGTTCATGTAATTAGTGCACAAAAATTAATTATATGAAATCAAGTAGTGAGATCAAGAATTATGGCCTGAAACTATGATTGTTGAAGGTTTATAGCATTGTACCATGAATTCATGTAATAAACTGGACAAATAAAATAAACCATGTCTAATTAAAAATAATAAATATTAATTATAATTATTTATTAATTTTGAAGTCTCAGGAGAAATTACAAACTTACTTTTTCAATGAATCAAAGAATAATCAATAATTAATAGTCACCACATGCATGTCTACATTTTTTGTGAACTTATGCCTTGCTGACAAAATCAAAGGCTAAATGTACATAATTAGAAAAATTGAAAATAGTAGATACAATATTAGGCCAGTTAGTTGATCTTCCATTCATCATCATCAGTTCTAAGAAAAAGGTAGACCTGCACACCATTTCAGTAAATATTTCTGTAAGTTTGTTGTGAAAAATACCTGTTTATCCTTTGAATCATTTGACATATCACTCTGTTTATTTTCCACACTATTCTCCTGGGCATTATTAAGAGTATGATGCAGGTCCTCTGCAACAGCTGCTGGCATTTTTTGTGTGAATTTGTCCAATGTTAAAGTAGTGGCTTTCTAAAAAATTAAAGTAAAACAAGTATTTAGAAAATGCCCCAACATTTTGTGCAATGAAAATAAGAAGTAAAATTTTAATAGTGTAATTTTCAACATCACATATCAGTTCATGTAGAAATTTGCTATCAAACCAAGAAATGTTAATTAAAAATTAAAAGTAGAGCATTGTGATATTCATGATGCCTGCCAATAAATATAAAAAGTGAAAATAGCACACTAACTATTACACAATTAAAGATTTTCAATATTGCAAAATTGACAGAGCCTTAATAATTTCAAAATATATGGTGTTTATGTAAATACCACAGGACATTGTCAGGAAAAATAACAGGAAAAAAATATTTACTCCGATTAGAAAGGAAATAACCACATACTTCATTTTTCACTCTTTTTTCTTCTTTTTCTCTTCGGAGCTTCGCCCTCTCTTTTCTGTAACTGTCTGCTACTCGACTATAAGTAAGATATTAAAAGAAATTCCTCCAATATGAACCATTGATAAAACACCATTCATCAGTAATTCACTGGTTTTCAATGTTTTCAAAATACATTTTTAGACATTTTCTCCGCATTCTCACTATAACATTATAATGCATTTACAATGTATTTACAACTGCAACTATAATATGAAATCAAGGACTTTCTCACGTTATTTTTTCATTTAAATTGTTATTTCATTACAATGAACATTCTTTTAAAATGCTTGCAACATGTATTTCAGAAGTCACAAACATAAAGTTAGATGAAGAGATGTAAGAGAAGGATCATAAATCAATACAAAAAAATTGTAAAGAAAGTGAAAAACTCTGTTATTAAAATAGTAATATTATCAATCTTAGCCGTCACTTAAGATTTAACATACAATCATAAATAAAATAGTTGAAACATTTGTCATAAATTTGGAGGTAAGCAAAACACCCACTTTTTTGCAACCATGTTGTAGCATCATCAGATACTTCAGTCCTAATTCCTACATCATTGGTAAACTGAAATATTTAATGAATTCTCTCCCTGGTCACTTTTGCAAAAATTGTGGAATGCTAATTTGGTAATTGTGGCATGTTGTCTCAACATAATTATTTCCACAACATAATTATTTCCACGATTGTAGTTGTTAGTATTTAATATAAATATATAGTAAAACTTTTGTATGTTAAGATAAGTTTGTTAAAACCTCACAACAATAACTTACAATGCTTCGTGTTTATCAGCATGCAGTTCATCATAATAATCAGAAAGTTCAGATGACTCAAGGATCAAATGTAACACATATACCAGTATCTACAAATTAGAAGAATGAGAAGTGTGCGAAACTTTAATACATGTCAGCATGTTGAAGGTGTACAACAGTGGAAGTATGGTAATATAAACTATATACCAATCAACATTTTTCTTTTACATAGCATGAAAGGTTTTACAGAAAGAGTTAGAAAATTAATGGTAAATTATGGACATGGATAACCATGAATTATTGACCTTGTGCTATTATTTGCTATTATTGGCAGAGTGGAAAATGAGAGATGCCTTGATATCAAAAAGGTCTATTGCTATGATCAATGAAACTAAAATTTGTGTGAATGAAACACTAAATATCCTTTACAATGTTGCCCTACTACAATATGATCCAGTGTTTAATGTTCCAGTTGAATACAATGATAGAAACATTAATGTTTTTGATAGAAAACATTAATGTTTTTGAAACCCTCTAAAGTTTACATTACTGAACAGTTTCACTTTTGCAGGAGATACAAAAACTTTTAATTGCTTTTTCAATTAATTTAGAAAATAATACATACCAGCAACTGGTCATCTGAACTCAAAGTACAGAACTCTTTTAATTCCAGGTGTGCACTGATCCTCCGCAGCTAAAATTGAAATCATTTGAAATAGAAGTTTTACAAAAGTGATTCGGACAAAATAAATTTTAAAAACAAATCACATTTTATTTTACTTACATAGAGTAATTCACAAACAATTCCAACTAAGATCTACTTCTCCCCATAAACACAACTTATTACATGGAACAACAACAGTTAAGAATGAATAAAAAGTAATAGTACAATTAATCCTGGTTACTTCTATTTTCTTGATCCCTTATCAATGTATCAGATAATAAAACAACAAACCTTATATTCTTCACTATTTTCATTCATTGTTTGTTTGCTTTTTGCTTTTAGCTTTCGTTTCTAAAATACAAAGTTTTACAAAAAATGTTAATCTCTGATGAAGATGTTTCTGTCGTTCATTCATTCGTTCATTCATTATTCCTACCAGCATTAAAACCTTTGTTCTATATGTCATAAGTAATAATACCAAAAACATCGAACATCACATTTTGTGAAAGTATTTAAATTTATATACAAAAAATTAGTTACATAGTGATGGAACATCATCATCCTTGGTTTAATTTGTTGGTGAGATTTTACATGTGTTCAGTATTTTCCAAATAAAACAATTTCCTAGAAAAACGTACATCGAAAGCTTAATTGTCTGTAGAATCCCTAAACTAATTGCAGTGTTTTGACTCTATTTTACTTGTAAAACATAATCCTTCAATTTCATTAATTTCATTTGAAGTGTTCATATCCTCTTATAATTCTGAGAAAAACATTCAATTTTTATTGTTGAAAGAAAATAAAAGTTACACCAACAATTAATTAATCATTTGATGTATAAAAAAATCATTCATTATTAATGTATTTCAATGTGGATGATAATTAGTTACAATGAACTCTTTCTACATAATAAAAATATAAATAATCATTTTTATTCACATATATCATATTCAACAGGATATAGCCTAGTTGCTTCAACAGGATATAGCCTAGTTGCTTCACTAGATTACATATATCATATTCAACAGGATACAGTCTAGTTGCTTCACTAGATTACAGGCATGAATTTCAACAACAATAAATTTTTTATATATATGTTTTGGGAGAATGAAGGACTTGGTAAGGAAAACCTTTTAAATATTAACTTTAAAAAGAAGGTGCCATCCCATCTGATGATTTTTCTTTTACTCTGTAATCTTGATGCAGTGATAGCATTACTTTCGGATCATCCTTCAGCAGGATATGTATCTGCAATGGAAAACTCAGACTGAAACATAAACTCTTGTAAGAAAGAAATTATTGATTGTTCAAAGATGGTTGCTGCAACAATGGTTTGTGAACATGAACAGTTCTTTCTTTGTTTCATGTGAAGTGAAAGAGGAAATGTTACCTTGAGATTTGATTCTTCGTCATCACTACCAGTTTCATCATCAGCAAGAAGGAACAAAGCATCGTCATGATTCTTCGCACATTCTTCATCAGAATCATCAGAATCATTAATTTGTGCTTTTTCAGCTACTATGGCAGCCTCTTTTGCAATCTGTTCAGCCTTCTTTTTCTTCTTTTTTTGTTCAAGTTGAGCTTTAATGAATTGTGATACTAGGTAGGACACAGTGTATTCAGTAAGTGGTAGGTCTGCCAGTTCAATTTTTAAACCTCTCATCTATATGAAAATATATATTACCTTTTACATTGATGATTATTGTTACTGTAAGTTTAAATATTACTATAACAATTAAAATTTAAATATTACTATAACAATTAAAGTTATTATCCTTGTAGTATGTTGTTCGAGATGAAGAATTATTTATAGCTACCATCCTTAAATAAATTGTTTATTTGCTCGAACCGGAACCATGAAAAAAAATATTAATGTTGATCGGTTGGAATATTACTTTTTCTGGTCATGAAATATTGAAAAAAACTTCTTATTTTTTTCACTGAATTTACACACACAAAAGTGTTCCTGTGTTTAAATGAAAAGTATATTACCATTATAGTGTTGTAGCCAAACGTACCAAGACCTAACAATGATACATAACCAATGTTGTGACAAACGTGACAGGGGGAATTTTACCCAAACAGTTATGCAACAGCAATTCTACAACAATGTGCATGAGCTCTGGAATTCCTCAGTTCTGTAGAATCTTTATCCCTTGTATATTGCCCTGCTTCATCATAGGAAATCTAAATCATACTTCAGCTAATTAGGATTTAGGAACCATTAACGTGAAATCACCTTGCGAAGGTGATCAGGGTGATAGAATTCTACAATTTTGAATGTTTTGATTTGTGTAACAACAAATTTGGAAACCTAATTTCTTCTACGGCGATGTTGGAATCTTTTACGTTGTCATCGCAGAATTGTTTGTGTAACCCAACCATCAGAATCTAAACTTTTTTCCGTCTGCAAAAATAATTCCAAAAATATTCCACAGGCTTACTACTTACACTATACCACTAAACCAACATTTAAGAATAAATATTTGGCATCAACTTAAATTTATATGTAATTAATATTTTAGCACTTGAATATATTTTTTTATTCCCAAAATGTGCTACTACAATAGTAATGTGTTACTCACAAGAGTAATTGAAACCAGGTATTACATTTTTTCATGTAAATCAAAGTTTTGCACATGAAAGAAACAAAAGAAAAAGACCCAAAGGAATTACAGTTTTACAGTATTATATTACGAATTCACTCGATGAATACTTTTTTAACAAGATGGGTATTTTGTTATTACAATATAGCATTGACAAGTAAAGATAAAAATGAAATATCTTGAGAAGCGACATTCTATAGGCCGAGAATTAAAGAAAAATTACTAGAAAATAGCATGCAGATGAATCGCAATTTTCAAGTGTTTGGAGGATTTTAGGAACGTAAAGTCCAATTCACAATCGCTTAATTCGAATCCAGACCTTGCACGGGCAAAAACTGAAAACACTTTTCAGTTTCCGGTCAGTTAAAAGCTTTGTTTCGCATGCAGTAATAGGCTTTGTCATGAGAGGTGTGCGATCGCACGCGCATGCGCAAATTGTCTAAGATGTGTGATTGATCGCATGCACAGATTGAAAAAAATAATGAGTAAAGATGCATGAAAAAATAATATAAATTAGTTGTTTCTTTGTTACAAAATGTGTATCTTAATTTCATAGAAATCTCTTTATTTCTTTTATTAATCATTAAAATACAACACTTTTAGATTTTCTTAAAAATTAATAAAAGAACAACTCACTGATGGCCCGGTTCTCATGTTCTGCTTAACTTTATAAACCTAACTGTCTAACATTATTATTGCTGTCACTTCTAGGAGCACGTATTTTCAAACCAGCAGCAAGAATAAATTTTTAGTGACAAAACATTACAGCTAGTGACTGTAATTACATAGCTTCTTTATACGTATATTATTCCCAGTACATGCTCCCCCAATCCTATTATATAGTATATATAGAAATCAGGCATGGCAACTTTTCTAGACATATCAATGGATTTTGTATGTGTGTGCCAGAAGTCATTACATTGTGACATAGAGTGAAAAAACAAGATTTGTTGGTTCTGATAGGGAGGGAGTTTATATTTCTCTACTGACATACCCTTCACAAGAGAGTTATAAAAGTATATATATTATAAAAGCTTTCTCCAGTAGTAAATTTAATAACTCAAACACATCATTATTGTCCTGACAAAAGTTTTACATACATATATATATTTATATATACATGTTTAGATTAAACACCTCTCCATGGGTATGAGAAACACAAGTAGAAATAAAGCCAATCTCATCCCTAGACCCTTTCATGGCACTTTGTGACATTATTTTAGTACTAGAAGGCATGAATGCTTTGTGTGTGCATTTACAAAATACAAAATACTCTACTTTATAGATACTTTATAAAACCTTTGGAAGGATATTTCATTCACTCATAGAGACAAGTGTATTCAGTATGATGTTTAACAGTTTAGTTTTTGTTGCAGAAGAATTAAAGCAAGCTTTTCATTCAGCAGAGACTGTGTTCCACATTATATATTATACAAGTTCCACATACTTGTAAACATTTAAAATGCAATACTTCTCAACTCATACAAGTGCTAAATTAACAAGGAGGTTATTATATTGTATATACTAAGAACAAACATATTTAAATTAAAATACTGTTTTCGTTTTTTACCGCATAATTTGTGTACGTTTATTGTCTGGACATTTGCCATTCGGGACTGGTAAATCAAATAGGCAGAGTTTGGAACAGGTCAGTTTCATAACCTTTAGACCAGTTTCTACTTGCTTGTAACTATACAAGCATATTTATGTCAACCTATACTTGTTTTTAATAAATATTTTTATTCTCAAAATGCATGGAATATTTTTTTCTATTTTTTAAACATTTACAAATAAATTGTGACAATTAGCCCCAACTTTGATAAAAAATAATACTTATTCTGTAGAGACATCCACTTTATTTAAACATTTTTAACATGCATTATGAAAACTTCTTCTACGAAATGTGTGGAAACCAGTCTCATACATCTTTTAATTTGAGGGAGGGAAAAATCAATCAGGTTAAAAAAAATTCAAACAAGAAACAAGTCATAACAAATTTCTTAGAAAAAGAAAAAGTTTCTCTTTTGTCGCAAGAATACATGCTTGGTGTGTGCTGAAACATTTTGGATTATACAATAGTTTTTATAGATTTAATAGTTTTTATTGGAAAGGAAAATTACTATTGCTTTTGTGTATTATAGAAACACCACTTAACATTTGTAAATAATAAATGTAGAAAAAATATTTTTTCACATGCCATAGCACGACAAGGTGTTCTTGCATGTGTGATCTACCACATGCCCATCTAAATTTTCATGACAAAGCCTGCAGTAAAATGGTAACCACAAGCAGTGAAAACAACATTGGTGGAAGATATCTTACTTTGTTATTGTGGATGAAAGCAAGATTTAGGCTTTGCAAAAAAATATAGTGCAAAATACCATATATATGCTTGTGTATAAGTCGATACTGCGTATAAGTCGACCTCCAAAATATAGAGCAAAGTTGATTTTAAGATATATCCCGTGTATAAGTCGAATACGTTTTTAACAGCACAAAAGTAATAACTTTATTATGCTAAAAACTTGTCTTTCCGCAAACCAATGTGCACAAGTTGGCTCCCAGCTAAGTATTATATGTTTGCCAATTGCCAATTATACAAGTAAACAATATAGATAGCTGCCATATTTTCACAAAGAGCAAGTTCACAGTGGCAATTATCAGTTGAAAATAAAGTTCACAGCACCTTTAGCATGCTAGATATACGAAGGAAAATGAGTTGAAAATTAAGTTCAGGACATTTATTTATCATTACATAAGAAATTGGTAGGTTAAACTTTCAAACTTTATTCTTTATCATGTTTTAGACTCTTCCTGAAGTAAAATTATATCGTTATTAAATTAAAGGTTTTGTTATAGTTTTAATAATACAGCACATATACAGAAGAATATTAAGGATACTGTATACATTCATCACAAAAAAAATTTATTTTTTATTTTTTGTACCCGATAAAAGCTAAGGTATTTAAAGGAGAAGTTCTTTTATTTGCAGGTATTTTGACAGAAAAACAAATAAAAGACAACATGAAGGGCTTGGAACTAGTAACTATGATACTTTAACACAAAAATTATTTATTCTTTAGACAGAAACTGACTTCCCCTATCAATTGCATAAATTTTGGTGAGTATCAGTCATTTGGTTTTTAACTTATTTAAACAAAGTTATTTGTCAGCAAAAATCTCAGGAGGTCTGGAACTAGTGTTGTGACATCACAATGGACTTCACATTTGCAATACCGACTCCTCTTGATAACCTCTACCAATGTACAAAGTTTCAAGCGGTTGCAAAGTTATTACAAAATAAATTTTGTCAGCAGTTTTTCTTCCCCTCACATGTCATAACTGAAATTAGTGCCATTAGTTACAAATGTTACAAAATGTGCCAACTTTAACATTGAATATCTAAGGAACGGAAAGTGCTTTTTCAAAAATAAAAGAAGCGTGTTCCTCGGTTTTCAAGCTCTTTAAGGTAGCAGAGTACCCTAATTAGTACCACATTTACTGCATGATATTTAATCAAATACAATTAAAATCCAAAAATCGTTTTAAAGATTTTGTAGAATAAAGGTTAAGCTTTCCAAAAATATATGTCCCAGTCATAGCGCAACTATGGGTCAACCAGGAAATCGCTCCCAAAACGCTTCAAGAAACCTTATTTTTTCCTCTTTCTAGAGCTCCAACTCTTTGCCATCTTAATTTTTCCCTGATATTTCTGCATAAATTG
>JANTOQ010430239.1:0-11694 GCA_027564595.1 Bythotiara depressa
ATACAGAAGTGTATGTGTGCGTAATGTTTTGAAACTGACTAGAATATTCAAAACAAAACAAAAAATGGCTCCTATCAGACGCGTGATGGTAGCTACATTTGAGACTAACATGTTCAAAATCCTGTATCCGCCCCTGCTACAAGTTTAACATTGTCATCTTCCCAAATTATACCATCACCTATCTTAGCATACATGCGTTTATTCCTATTCTTAGAAACTAGCAAATGCCACTTATCTGTATTCAGTTTCATGTAATTACTTAAGATTATGTGGGAAAACTTTGTTATTTATAATTTCACTATTCCAAATGTTAACTAAAAATGGACCATATATATATATATGACTTAGTTCAACCCGTAGTCTTGTTAACAACTTGAGTCTGTAAGGGTTATGAATTCCATATACCGACGTAGCTACTGGGCATATAAAGTTTTAGTAATGAGTTAATATTGAGGTAGAATATTTAATTTATGGATCAAGTTGGTCCCATTTAGTATCACAATAAAGGAAAAAAGATGCTTTAAAATGGTTTGTTCGAAAATGTCGAAGTGAAAAGAACTAACAGATCTTAGTTCAGATCTTTAGTTCATGAGATGGATTTCGTGAACAAGACAGAGTTTTACAATTTTATAATAATAGTCCATCTTCTGTCTCTTAAACTCTCTAGCCCTAATTCCTAGTTTGATTTTTCATGATTTGTACCTTGGATAGTACCTGTAAATGCAAGACAAGCCTGATACTGAATGGATTCTTTTTTTTTACATAAAGATTCATTATCTGGATTATCATAAATAATGTCGTCATATTCTGAGGTCTAATGAAAGATTTATAGATATTCACCAATGCTTTCCTTGGTAAGAATTTATAAAGACGTTTTATTAGGCCTATAGCTGATATTTTTTTTCTTATATGATGGCCAAAATTAAGTTTTTTGTCTGAGACCATTCTTAAATGTTATATATGGATTTCCACAGAAGAAACATCATCATCATTGAGGTACAGTAACCATTGCCTGTGATATCAAATAAAAAAATAAAAAATAGTAAAATATAACAGATCAGATATAGGCTAATATCATTTTATATCAATAATATATGTAACAGAGTGTGTTTGAATGTGGCAGATAAACAACGATAGCACATAAGTTGCATGTTAGTTCTCATGTCCTACACTAGACAAGCTAATAGAACTCATTAACAATGCAGGTTTAACAGGTTATACAGACCTTAAAAATAAGATACAATAAATTTCTGATAAATGTGAAATATGCTAAGTTTCAAAATGGGTTATACAGACCTTAAAAATAAGATACAATAAATTTCTGATAAATGTGAAATATGCTAAGTTTCAAAATGTCCTAACTATTGTAGGTAGACTTATTATAGTTGTACCATTAGCAACAGAATATTATGAAATAGTAGCAATGGATGTTAAAGTATTTCAAGAAAAATCTATTTACTTTTAAAGGGTGTTAAATTTAAAACAATTAGCTCTCCTATCTTGAGCATGTTCTGCAGGATTTACAAACATTAATTTATATAAACTTTTGTTTTTAAGGTTGGTGAAATATGTATTAGCACATTTACATTTCACTGAACATTTTTATTGTACAGGTCATATAACATATTACATAAATATGTCATATGAAATGGAATAAACTTACAAAATTGTTCACATTAATAAACAGGGAGCTTCGACTGAAGTGTTGGGGATGTGAGATTAAATCGATGTACATAATACGCAATAGTGATTCATTTAGAAAGTAAGTGACCTCACTTAATTTTAATTTTATGTTTGCCTTGTCACAATGGTGTATCAAGAATTATTTTCAACTTTTGGTTGGCAAGCCTTTTTGAGGAGATCTCGTTCTTTTCAGTTTGTGTACAGATTTGTTTTGAACACAAATTGTGTTGGTAAACCCACCTGAAAAGTATGTTTGATCTCCAGCTCATTCCCAGTCCAATTTGAGGAAACAATCTTACATCAACTTAGTTATTTTACTTGCACTTCTGAAATAAAAGGTTTTGTGCAAAATAATATTTCAAGCGGCTTTACATTTCAGGTTATTCAAAAGGTGCTATGTACAATTTGTCTTGTTAAGACTCAGAGAGATAGATATCCACCTGGGATAGTGAAAGAATTGGACTTCAGTTTTAATTTGTGTGGTTAGCTTTTTGTTTGTTGTTTCCTGAGCTTTCAACTCAGAGAGCTTTACAAAGAGGTACAATGAACAAGAATGTACTACTGAAGCACATTTGCATATTGCATAACTGGCATCACATGTGGTACAGAAAAACATGTAAACATTGGATTGTGATTCCAAGTCACTACCACTTCACTATAAGTTAGTTCTGTTTTAGTCAACTATTTATCTATTTAACACTGTTTTCATATTTTTATAGAATGCAATAATTATGAAACAAAAAGAAAGTAAAGTTAAATATCAGAAAAAGACGGAAAATGTCATTGAAGAAACAACAGAAGGAAACAATGATCTGTAAATAAATCAGTTGATATTATGTAAAGAAGAACAAAATGGAACGTTGTGAATGAAAATAATCTGTTATTCTTTGATATATTAATTAAAACAACAGACCTGGAGAGAACAAGAGTGTACTGTATATAATTAATTTGATATTTTAATTCCAAAGTTTAACCATTGCAATTTTATTTTGATAACATGAGCTTCCATGAGTATCAGTTGAAGCTGGACTGTTTTTGCCTTGAAGCTGAAAATGTTGTTAGAAAATTGTTGAGTATTTACTCTCTGAACAGCCAAACAGCACAGGTATCCCATATAAAAGATCCGGGAGAGGCACTTTCTGCTGTTTTGGCTAAAGAATACCAACAGACGAAATTAAAAAAAGTAAGGAAATTAAAGTACATAGACTATACCCGAAAAATATTTGATCCTATTATACCACCAAAAAAAGTGAAGCAGAAGATAGTAATCTGTGAACTGGATTTAACCATAATGTATGAGATTCTATGTAATGTTGATGAATTTCCAACATCTAAGAAGCCATTAATGTGTTCCAACGGAGCTGTTGGCAAGCATAACGTGTGTTGTTTTGTATGTAGCATATGTTTAAACTGTAACCAGTCAAACCCTTCACATTGTATGACTGCTGGTCTGAGAGACTCTCTTTTTTTACTTTACAAAGTTAGAAATTTGTCTTCACATGTAACGAAAACAGAATGTGAGGGGTGGGAGCAACAGACAAGTAATCCAGTGAGTATCCCACAATGCAATAGTTGGACAGATGTAGCTAACAATACGAAAAAGGCGGTGATGACGGTACTGAACTACTTGACCTCTATTGGAAATATATCAATGGGGGAAATTAAGATGATCAAAAGCAATATGGGTGTTATAACTAAATATAATAATAATGTTTATAAAAACATTTACTCTGATGTTATTATCTCACAACATCAACAAAATAATCATTCTATTGTGGAGTCAGAGAAGCCTGCTGTTAGTAAGAAGACAATGACACTTATCTTGCATGGTAACACAGAACAATCACAGGATAATGTTGGAGAACATCAAGTAGATTTAGATTTACATTCCCCAGATATGAAAACATTTATTCGTTCCTACCGTGAGAAGGTCACTACTATTTTAAAAAAGGAATTGCGCAACAATAATGTTGATGAATTTCAAATCTCAAATCCTAATGTTAAAATATTACCAGAAGGGCAGTCAGTACTGTCTATTCAAGTTTACATTGATATTGCTACTGAGGAATTGCCAGAATGTTACAGAGATCAATTGTCTCCTGAATGTGAAAGTTTGACAATATTATTTAAGAAAGCAATGCAACAAGTACTATCTGATGAACTAAATCTAGAATTAATCATTAAATGTTTGTATTACAATGTAGGTTGTATCCATATAAGTTATGTAATTTATAAAGTTAATAAAATACTTTGGTCAGATATGGAAAAGAAAAACGTTTCTGGACTTCTTACAGATCTAAATATACACGGTCCAGATATAGTTGATTATTTGATGAAGGAATTTGGGACTTCTTCCTTTAAAGTCGTACTTAGCGAAGATGTACAACCTTTTGAAACATCAGCTGCCTTGTGTTTGGACATAATTACTTTAAACGATGAAACAATTATTGAAAGTGTTAATGCTGCATGGTCAAGAACTATGTCCTGCTTCAAATACAAAACTGCCGATAGAATTGGAATAATCATCCCAGGATCAGCTACTGGTGCTAGCATTGCTTTAGATGAAGGTATCAAAATTATCTCTGTTCTACTACATTCAATTACAATGCTGTAACACGTGTTTACAAGTTATGATAACCATTTCCACAAAAATAACAACTAGTACTTTTTTTTGTCCTGTCAACAGTAAGACTTTAAGCCATTTAGACATTTTTGCTTGATAAATCAACTTTCACTGCACACAGTTGTTACCATGTTATTAGCTTCACAACACTGATCTCATTGGTTGGCTACCATTTACATGACATCATTTGTGTCCATTCAGCTCAATTCAACTCACTTCAATAGCATGACTCAACAAATTATGATTTCCAATATTCTCTTTTCTACCTTCTTACAGTGTGAAACAAAGATTCTCCTGTTGATCTGCCTATTGTCAGTGTCATAGTATATGTTTCAGAAGCTATCTTCCAAGTATTACATTTGCTTTGTATTTTGTTACACTGGCATCATTGATTGTTTGATTTTATTACTTTGGAAAATATCACTTTTAAGATAGCCAAATAAGCTCCAATAGTTTTTTGTTTTCTTTGTTGTATAATACCCAGAGATGTGAGAAGGGAATTACTAGTTGTTATCAGTATTTTATTTCATTCATAATCCTGAGTTGTTATTTTCTTTAACTAGCTACTTGGTGGTGATAAATTACATTTAATATGCAACATAATAAGATTTTGAATTTTGGATTATTTTTACAAATTTTTGTGTTTGTTAATTAGTCCAAATTATACCTTTTGCTAAACATTATTTCAAATGACAACATTGATTGTGTATTCACCTTACTATAAGTATTTGTTATTCACTGATGATTAGGGCCAATTAAACTTTTAAAATAATTTTAAATCAGATCAAATCATTTTATAAATATCCGTAAATATCCGTAAATAATCTCATGTATTTATGTTTTATTTTGTTGTTTATCTAGATGACTCTCTAGCTGCAAAAAGTGATTTAGTAATAAGGTTTGTATAATTTTTACTAATATAATGTAGAGAAGTTACTGATGGAATTATATTTATATTTAAATACATAAATTCAGTAAAACATCAAATGCCTTTTACAAGTAGTGTAAACGTAAAGCCCATGTCTGTTGGACCAAAGCTTTATAGACGAATGCATGAATATTTTGATATTATCCAAAATATTTATCTGAAAATACAATCCAGTTGGCGCTGCATAATGGAACCTTTCTGGTTCCAGATAGATTTCTGGCTCATTGAAGCACAAAAAATATTTAGTAAATAAATTTTCCATTAAAAACTCTTGGAATAGGGGTAAAAATTCTCCAAAATGTGGCATAAATTGGTAATTTACCTCATCAAGCCTATTATCTAACTTTTGTGCACCAGAAGTTACTAATAATTTTCCATTTCAAAGCAATTTTTACAATTTTGATTTCTTAAATTAAGGCCAAAATTGGGGTAAACTGGGCAAGAATTATGGTAAAATTGGTACATTGAGACATTGTAATTACTTAAATGAGACAATTAATAATTACAGAAGGAAACAATGTACAGTATTTCTGATTTGAAAAGCTTTAATATTTTGGCAACAACAGGGCAAAACTGGTACATCTATCCTGTCTTTTAAAAATTAATTGAAGGTGTGAATTTAATTACATTTGAACATTCCTCAATATTTTTATTCCTGCAAATTCAGACATTCGAGGTAGTTGAGGGTAAAATGGGCGCAGAAATGGTACATCTGTTACCTAACACTTATCTAACCAAACTTTTGAAAGTAATCAATTAAAGGTAAGC
Source organism: Bythotiara depressa (assembly GCA_027564595.1). Classification (NCBI taxonomy): domain Eukaryota; kingdom Metazoa; phylum Cnidaria; class Hydrozoa; order Anthoathecata; family Bythotiaridae; genus Bythotiara; species Bythotiara depressa. The sequence continues at coordinate 6,003 of JANTOQ010430239.1, forward strand.
ATTTATACAGTGTTTTTACTTTATATACAACCTAGCAATTTGAATAAAAAAATGCGTAAAACTGTTACATTTAGCCAACTGATTCTACAACCAATGTTTTGTCAGTCTAAATTAATTACAACAATGCTTTAAGGGAAGACACCTTTAGATTTGTAGTTGGGTTGTTTTGAAATATTTTTCATGAATTAACTTTCATTGATGATCTCTATACCAACATTGTGCAGGAATTAACATTCACTATTGGTAAAGGAAAATAAGGAAAAAACTTTTGTAAGAACAGTTTTAAATATTTCTTTAATTGCTCTTCATAAAAAAATTATTTCATAGAAATTAATTATTTTGAATATTTCATGGGAATTATTGGTCCAGTTTTAAGTTTTTGGCACTACTTTCTGAAATTTGGCAAAACAATTATAGAAATAAAATTTTTATATTAGTGAACAAAATTTATTATTATTTGTTTTTAAATATATAATTGTTTAAAACTCATGTTTAAAATTTTTTAAACATCTGAGATGGAGAACAGATACAGCCATCTGGAATTTTGCTGATGGGATTTTTTTTTTTAAATATTTGCCGCTGCAAAAAAATTGCTGAAGACACTCAGGGTTTTGAATTAAATGATCGTCAACTGGACTTTGCCTTTCTGAATTTCCAATTTTCTAATTTTCTTTAATTCTAACGCTATAGAGTATAGCCTCTCAAAATATTTTATTTTTATCCTTGCTTGTCAAATACCTTTCTTGTCATGTTCTAAAAAAGTATTCATCAAGTTTGATTACACGAATTCATAATATAATACTATAAACTGTAATTCTTTCTTCTTTCTCATGCAAAAGTTCGATTTATGTGATTATAAAAAATGTAACACCTCGTTTCTATTACAACAATACTATTGTAGTGGCTCTTTCCGGTGTTCCTTATGCAATGTTTTCTTTGAAAAAATTAAATCTTAATCAAAAGATAGATTAGCATGTGTAAAAATCTGGCCGAAGTCTGGCGAAATTTTTCTGACAAACACCTATTTTTAGGTAGGCAAATCTGTCCTGGGAACCTTTGAAGGTTGTCAAATATGATGCTAAGGCTTAAATATTACTAAAAACCCTTAACCCTGCATTAAAAAGAGTGTTTTATTACGATTTTACGTTCCTTATTTAAAGCACGATTTAACTTAAACCGAACATGTCATATAACTCCTCAAATTACAGTTCCGTTCTATACTTTAGACATTACATTGTTATAATAACTTGTTTTTAATTTTAATAACAATCTTGTCAATGAACAAGTAAACAAATTCAGGGGTATGCTAAGTGATATACGAAGATTAATATAAATTGTCCATCTTATTAAAGAATTACCTTCCTACTTTTCAGAATAAAACCACATGCCTATTCTTTTATTATGTACTTTATTTTAAAGTAAATTTCCACTACTTTTAAAATGTTTTGTGGGTGCAGATTTTAGAGAAAAATAGATACTCTTCTGCAATTAAATTGTGACAAAACGAGATTGAACCTAGATTAATTTCATCGATCTCAATCGTAATACGTTAAAACATTATTTTACAGCGATTTTACATGTTATGAATAAAGATTTCTTACATTAAAAAACTGTTTTACCGCGATTTTATATGCCATGAAGAAATATTTCTTACACCATGACATAACAAGAATGAATAATTCTTATGTTAAAACATGGTTTTACAACAATTTTACATGACACAAAGGTTACAGTCCAGCTGCTTGTAATACTCATACGGAGTTTATGTCCAACTAACACAAAATGCTTATTTTGACCACTGTGAGAACCAGCCAGAACAGTCAGTTGATCTTTCAACTTTTTCAGGAGGTTCTTTATTTCTATTTCCTGAGAAATTTAAAATAACTACAGGTATTATGTACAACACCAGCTGGAACTTTTATTAGAAGAATGAACTTTTATTTTTTTTAATAATGAACTATTATTATTATTATATTTAAATTATATTTTTATGTGTGTTACATATTTTCTTCGGCAGTTTTTAGAATACTGAGTTGGCAATTGCCTACGTAATTTGGTTAATATGACTGCAGCCTCAGCAATATTTTTGCCTCCAACGGAACAAAGTTTAAATCCCAATGTTCTTAGCTGTTACAGACTTTAGTGACAAAATTGTTTATCTTTAGAACTTGGGAAATAGGACAAGATTTTCAAATTTAGAGTTTGTGATGAGTTATTATTTTCAATCAAAAATAGGACAAGATTTTTATAAATGGATAAGTGCATCTGTTTGTAAAAAGACTTTGTTATATTCTGATAAGGATGAGGTTTTTTGTTGTATGTCTTGAGGAAAAAAGGGCAAATGACAAAGGACAAATTAGGAAAATTAGGACTGTGATCAATTTGTTATAAGCAGCACTAGATAAAATGGCAGAAAGCATAAGATCTCGATGCACTGAAAATAGTGGATGATTAATATGCGAGGGGAAAACTATACACAAGTGTATTGTATTTAATGTGTCCAGTTCTACATTGTAACTTTCTGCTGACATAACATCTATTTGTATCCGTACAGATATATATATCATTTCTAAAAATAAAAAGGAAACTATGGCAGTAACTTCTTGTTGCAGTCATTTTCGACCACTACAGCATTTACTACAGCAATTGCTGTTTGCCACAATTACTTCCAAAGGCTGGATTTGTTTGGAAACAAAATCTGATAAATAAATATTTACACTTGTTTTACTACATAGACACAAACATAAGATGCAAAGAGAATCTCGGATATCTTCAAGAGGAAGAGAATCAATGAGCAATATTCATACTTTACCACCAAAGGTAAAAATCCTAAGTATTTTGTGACTTTGTATGTTCTTTTTAGGATGGCAGTAATATAAAAACGTTTTTTCCAGATAAATAATATTTACCTGTGCTTGGAAGGATGTATTCATTTTTATGTCTCTGTCTTTTGAACTTATAGAAGCACATACTTATAGTTTATAAAGATTTGGAGCTCATGGAAAGGGAACATTTTGACAACCTTTTGGCATTTTTCCAGACAGTTTCTTGGAAAAGACTAAAATATACTTTTACACATTTTGGAAACTTACAACCTTCTCTTTTTAAATATTAAAAATTTATTTTTGGTTAATAAAATAAGAAGACAAAAATCTGCAAAAGAAAATGGGAGAGAGCTATATCATTCAACATTCTGAATATTTGTAAACATTATTACTGTGCATCTTTACAGTCATTTATTTTCAATATACAGTGTGATCAATATATAGTTGTAAGTTACTGAAACACATATAATTTAGTACTAGGGCCAATACATAAATAACCTGAATAACTTGATTACTTCAAGTGGAATTGGATTCCTATATCTAAATTATATTTTAATAATTGAGTTAATGTAAAAATGGTAGAGAAAGTGGTTGACTGACTGAAAGTTAGTAACAAAATCAAATTTTTCTTTATTCGAAATAATAATGACATTAAGAGCAATGAATGAAATAGACCCTAAAATAGGGTTTCTAGTATCCTGGAAATAAATTATTTATCATAAGTTAATAAGTTGCTAATTCATTTTTGAATATTGAGGAAACTGATAACTGAATAAAAGGAATTATTTCATTATTTCTTATCCAGCTAAGGGTGGCAAATTTCAATAAGATATATAACAGTAAGTCATGTTGTTGATACCCTTGACTTTAGTGTCTCCAAGTTCAGAAGGTGAACATGTCTCTGTATTTGGAAATAAACTATAATTGTGCAATGTAAAGAATCTTTCAGCATGGTAATATCCCTGTACTTTTTAATTCACTGTATGAAATTTATTGAAAAGTTGAAACAATCTTAATAATCTCTAGTTAACACAATTGTAATACTTGATTTCAGTTTAAATGTGTCATTCTCTATTTTTGTCATATTTCAGGAACCTTCAACACCACTACAAGATAGTGATCTATATCAAGTTGTACCTTTTCAAGATGCAGAATATACCCATACAGGATCTGTACAAATAGGTAATTATTATGTAAATTTTGGTTGCTGCCATAAATTCTGCATGTTCAAATGCTGCTAATTATGAGGTATTTATTAAGGACAGCTTTTCCAACATATGATTATCATGAAATGCCAGGCGAGTTCAGAAGGTAGCTAAGAAATATGGTGTAATCAAAAGTACCACATATATTATTTTTCGTCTCAGAGATTTAAAGATGGACAACTGTTGTGGTCTTCCAAATGCTCCTGTATTGCTTTTCTCAAATCCTATCAGACTAGGGTCTCTGGTCTTTCTAAACGCGTATGACATACAGTAGCAAGGGAACTTTACATTTTATCTTGTCTATGGGTGTAACCCCACTCCAAATAGGGACATTAAATTTGCTCACTTGCTTTAGTTTAGCATCCTACAAATATACTTGCACATTTTATTTTGAAGAAGCATTACAATGGGGATTGACCCATATGTTAGGTCTACATGGGCTGCTACCCAGGCATAAAATCCCATTAACGTTCAGTAGGTCCATATATCTTGCTTTAGGTTTGTTTTGGAGACTCGACAACAACCATCTGTATAAGGCTGAGTATGATCTCTTAGATAACCTCCACCGGAAATCGGTTTTATCATATCATAATTGTCATCTTATGTAAAGTACTCTTATATGACAATGAGATGCCTGATGATGCTATGGATGGGAGTATTCGTAAAATATTTTTGATTTCTTGATACAATCTCTGTTCATAAAACGTAAATCGCAGTAAGACCATGTTTTAAGGTCAGAAATCTTCGTTTTGGTTATGAAAAATCACGATAAAACCGTTTTTTAACGTAAGAAATCTTCATTCGTAGAATGTAAAATCGTTTTAAAACTACGTTTCAGCGTTAGACATCTTCGTTCCTGTTATGTAAAATTGTTTTAAAACCACGTTTTAATGTAATAAATATTTGTTTGTGCCATGAAAAATCGTTATAAAACCATGTTTTAATGTAAGAAACCTTCCTTCATGGCTCATAAAATTGCGGTAAAACAGTTTTTAATGTAAGAAATATTCGTTCGTAGCACGTTGAATCATCAAACTAAAACACTCACTGATGAAACAACTGAAGTTAAATTGGTTTTATTTCAAGGCTGGAACATTGGTATATTCAATTATACTACGAATTCATGCAGTGAAGTGACTGAAATCTGACACTATAATATAAGCAATTAAAAACATATTAAAAACAAATTACCATTCATGCCAGTTGGTACCTTTTCCCAGAGAACGTCAGATTTATCTAAATCTTAAAACGTATTTAAGTAGTTTTAAGACTTTAGAAAACCTAGTTCACTTACACATTTTAGAACAGTTTATGAAGATCAAATTCATATAAACAGCTCATTGCAGAACAGAACATTTTGCTATGAACATGAATTCATTAGATATTTTACCTGACCGGGAGCTAATATTGTTTAAATATATACATGCAATAGATTATTTCCTCTTCACATGGTTTGTTTTGATCATGTGATAATTTTGTCACGTGCTGGCAGGCAAAAGGATGCGTGACTTAGGAGAAGAGACTCAAAGTATGATTGGAAGTTTCTCTGATGATCAACTGACAAAAATATTATTATATGGAGACAAAAATTTTGATCATGCTATAAATAAGACTATACTTTCTAATACAATTTCTTTTCTCAAAGAGACAGAGAGATTTTCT
>JANTOQ010430350.1:0-11692 GCA_027564595.1 Bythotiara depressa
AAACTATGAGAGTTTGAAGAGAGTGTGGAAAGTGGTAACATACATCTACAGATATAGAAGGTCGATATTTATGGAATTTTTCAGACGCAACTAAGGACTTTTCAGGGAAGGGGAGTTGTTTGTCATTAAGGGCACTACTATACACATATATTTTCTATTTGTGAACTAAATCCTCAGGGCCTCACCGTACAGGGCAGAAAGGAAATAAATTGCTTTAGATCAGGCCCGTATCAACGTATTTTATTTTGTTATTTATTCATTTATTTATTATTACTTCCAACATATCTTCTAGCCAAGAAATCCCTGTATTTTCTTACGGCAACAATTTCCCTTATTATATTATATTGTGCCGGAGAAAATTTCAAAATTATAAACGAGATCAAATAAAGAGTAAGAAAGTAAAAGAGCTACGTTTACTAAGCTAATTTTCGTCCACTACATACACAGCATGGGTTTTATTTTTATAATACGTAACGTGTGGAAAGATTCCCAAAATGTTATGCAAAAGAGGAATTATGTACCTGCGCTACAAGAGAACTTTATGTGGAAGCCCGCCTTTAGAGAAAAGTCAAACACTTTTATCAGAAGTGTGTTTAAATAACGTTAAGCGTTTATTTTGGAAAATTTAACAGAATTTGTTATTTACTTGCACGTTAGTGTGGCTGTTCGCAAACTACAAGGAACACTTAAAGGCTGAATAAAATTATTTACCGTTAAGTCGATATTTCGTAATTCCATACATTTCTCTGCAACAAGTAGAAAGTCTCCCTACTTGTTTGCATCGGCTACAAAGACACCATGGGTTGTTTCCGATTCTAGAAGCTTCGTTATCGCTTGAATCATTGGAAGATTCGGAAAGATTGTGAGAACTACAACTGCCGTGATGTGCTGGAATTCTAGATTTTGTTGGTTCGTGCGAATATGGTTCTATTCCGCGTTCCTCGTAATTTTCATTATCGCAGCTTGACGAAGAAGAGGAAGAATACGTTTTAAATTAAATAAACTATAACGAAGATAGTGATTATTTCGACTTGACACACTTTGAGGTAAGACAAGACGCTTGGTGAGAAACACACCAAAGTTACTGGCTTTCAAAGAACTTCTCCGTCAAATGATGTCACGAAAAACTAGGCTTCGAAAGTTTCAGTTAAAATATGGCGGAACGAAGCAGAGACAAACTTAATGCAAGGAAGAAAGCAAGTAGAATTATGCAGCAGTTATTATTTTGCTTGAAGAGATAATAGTAAAAATGTAATTTTTTAGGTCTGATCTTTCATTCCTGAGAGTTTCGTACTAACCCGACCTTCTCTTTTAAACAATGTCGAATTATTTAAGATATGGTCAACCGCAGAAGTTCAGGGAAAGTTATTCTAACTAGCAACAAATAACCTTGTGACGTAGCAATCTTTCATGCGGAAAATCACAAACTTTGCATTGTAGATTTTCTCAATTTCCAGGTGTAAGAACTTCTCAGTATTATAATGATCAAAGCTAAAACTGTTCAACACGCTTACAATTTAAATTTAAGGCGTGAATATATTTTCGATGTTAGTGAATGGTAAAAGAAATCGACCATTCACGATTCAACACGGGTATGAATGAAACCAACACGCATGCGTGGACATTTGTTGGTAATTTTTATCGATTTCAGACTGGAACAATAAGTCTATATTATTTAATGAAACCGTTCTTGTACTGTTGTTGAATATATGAATACTTATGTATTTAAGTCGATACGCATGTGCGAAACGTTAAATTTTTATTTTTGGTTGGAGTTTTTTATCGTTCTTAATAAATGATAAGTAAATCGACCCATGTAATATTCAACACAGTTATTGGTAACTATGCGCAGAAGGATTGAAGAAACCTTTTACTATAATATGAGTGGTAAAAAGTCAATCTGTGCGGATAATTTCTACGAGATCTCTACTTGAAATTTGGTGTCCAATTTGTCAATCGGCTGAAAAATCGGCATCCGACGAGCGCTTTGCTGCCGGCAAGTTTTGAGATGCCTCAAATGCCAATTTTCATATATCTTTCAGTTAAAATTGCAAATATAAATGACTATATGTGTTCAAGTTGTATCCTGTGAATTATTTAATTTTTTCAAATTCTGGGGAAATTACCAAACTTATGCACCCTTCCAGACACTCACATATTTTTGCAATTAAATTAGATATAAAGTCCACTTTCACCCTTCTCATAGTAAAAAGAAATTAAGAGTTTTTAAGTTTGTCAATAGGTATGATCAGATTTTTAGGGATATTTGAAGCATTTTGATTTTACACGGTATTTCCAGCTGTATCCCACAAGTTTTATTTCTACTGTAATCTATAGCTAACATCTCCATAATACGATACTTGTTATAAGGTATAGGATTTTTTGTAGGATTGTAGCATTATGGAAAGATAGTAAATGATCTCAAAAAGCTTAGGAAGGGCTGGTTCTCGAAATTAATATTTTGAATGGATACGATAATTAGATAATTTTGCAATTGCATAAAGTAGCTTTATATGGCCGCACTTGTGTAGCATCTAATCTAATTATTTGAGAAATAATACAACATAATATAATATAATATATTTTATACATAGTTCCAGCGGTGGTGAAACTTCCACTAATAATGCACATTGTCCCACGAAAAGGAATCAAATCAGTGGTCATTTGTTTGCTATTTTTCTTTTTCCAGGGAGTTAATTATTGGAAATGTAATGTAAAATAAATTTGGTAAAAGCTAATTAGACTTCCCGGTTCCTCATAACATTATAACGGCAATGTAACCAGGAGGTTAGGCATGGTTATGCTTTAAATTGTTAACAAAACTCTGCTGTAGACGTGAGTTCCAACAGCAGCAATTAAACGCCTATTCGGGAGAAAACATCCCACAAGGCCGGAGATAATGTCATAGACCAAAGGTCCGCCAGCAGCCAGAGAACTAATAGACAAAAAACATCTAGGGAAACAAATGTTGTAGACCAGATGTCCAACATAATCAAGACCACTACACTTGACGAGAACGCGAGCAAGATTAGTGTCACGGAAGGAAGCATGGTTCTACTGCAAAAAGCTCCAGCTCTTGTGACTCATCATCCTCTTGTAATGATTCAGAGTATGAGAATGTTTTGCTTTGAAGCCGTCCACTCAAAGGAACGTTGTACGTGGTCATTGTTTGAGGACATGGCGCAGTATGTAAAATAATAGTATTAGATTGTTACATCAATTTTATTCATAAAATCTGAATGGCAGGGTAGCTTCATACCACAGCCCGAAACATATACATATACAAGGTTGGCTTGAGCAAGCGCAATGAACAGGGTAGGTGTTCTGAACTATTTATTCGTAATGTGAAATATATATTCGTAAGTTCTTCAACCAGAAGGCCTTGTCAGCCTTTACGGTGATTATTAACCCTTGTATTTACAAACATAAACCTTCTTGAAAGAAACAAAATAGTAAAGAAATGCGTGCTGTTTTGATTAATTTCCGAGGGAAGCATGCATTTAAGATATAATTATATACTTTTCTTCGATATGGTTCTTGTTCCATTTTAAAAGATGAATAATTAAAATCAGTCTACATATGTTTGATTCGAATTTGATTTGGGTTTGTGTTTGACCAACCGTACATCAAATAATTATATTTCTACCATTCATCCGTAGTATGACATTTACCTGTTGACATTTACCTGTTGTATATAGTTACCTTAATGGGGCCTAAACCATCGAAACTTTTCGGTTTCGTTTAAGATTGGTCTGATAAGTTTATGCATCACATGGATCTTATGTATTACCCCTATTTAAGTTGGGGTGGGGTAAAATTACCCCCCCCCCCCCCCAAGTTAACTTTTTGTAATATCTCTCGTTGTACTTATCGTATGACGCTGAAATTTGGTGACTTATACTATTATTTTATATAGATACAACGTGGAAAATTTCATTGGAATAGCCTTTCATGAGGTTGGGATATTTATAATACTAAACACCTATTGAAACAATGCAATTTCTAAAGTCCTACCTACTAGCTTCTAGAAACTGGAAACAGATTTTTTTTAAATATTTCCTGTCAAAAATAATGGAAAATATAGAAAAACTTAAAATATCGCTACCTGGATGGAAAAAATGCTGACGTCAGCAAAAACTGATAGATGACTATGTTTGGAAAGTAGAAGGTTATGGCTACTATCTACTATCCTGCAAATTATCAACTTAACTTCCTTTCTACATATTTTTTATTTTTGTCAAATTGAAAATTAAATTAGTTTTTCTTTGCATATTGTGGAGAAGTTCTGGCGCAAATAAACTTTTAGAAAATTTACGAAAATTCCAGATTTTCTATTTCAGAAAACCTCGGAAAATGTTCAGAAAATTCCGGAATATCTCATGAATGGACTTTTCTTTTTTAATGCGTCACATGGTTCTTGTGTATTAATTTCTTTTTATCTTGCCCTTCTTCTTACGCTTTTCCTTTGTATCTCTGTTTTAATCGTTTTTTGTTTTTACTTTTACAAAGAAACCCGATATATATGTGATGTTTTCTTTTTCTTTTAGTCATCCATCTCTTGTTATGAAGTATTATCTTCATTTTGTCTGCTATGTTTTGTTGATGATGTTGTACTAACAAATTTCAATTAATTAAAAGCTATTTAATTTATAGACAAAATTTCTGTGGGCCATTCAACATACGTTTACTGTTATTATTATCTCTTGTATTTACAAACATAAACCCCCTAGAAAGAAACAGCTGATTTGATTATAAAATTATAATAGTTTCCAATAAATTTTTTAATTTTATTATTATTTTCATTAAATAAACAGATATACAAGAGACTCACAATAAAACAAACAAAAATACAGACATGGTGCAACAAAAAAGCCAATGGTCCCTGCAAGGAATAAAAGTGATCACACCACGATAGGGACGGGGTTGTTCTACAGCTTTTTTGTGTACTTTCGATGGGTTTCTCTTTTATATAATATTGCAGCTTTAATGCATAATCATAACTCCTCGTTATATTAATATTAGTTCTTAGTCATGTTGCTAGGTATCATTATGCTTTTCCCTTTCAGAATTTTGTCGCAATATTCAGAATAAAAGTCATTATTATCATGGTGTGAGAATTACTCGCCCGACCCCGACCCGAAATCTCCATAGGGTTGTTTCTGAATTTCTTTTTCATCCTCCAAACCAAACAAAAATCGATAGGTAACCGAGATGAACGGCCAAACATTAAGTAAAACGGAGAAAATCCAGTACTTTTGTTTATGGTGCTATTGTACGCGAATGCTATTTTAGCTATGTGTTCCTTCCAATTTTTCTTTTGATCAGCTGTTGAAGTTTTCATTATATTAATAAACGTTCTGTTTAATCGTTCAACTCAATCGTTCAAGGAGTTGTATTAAAATCTTTGATTTGAGAAAGTTCGCGAAGTCGTTTAAACAAATCGTTATTAAATTATTTCAGGCGGTCATGGTGTATTCGCTTTGGAAACCCATAAGGAAGAACAAAACCATTATACATTTTATCGGCGGCGCTTCGTCCACTCTTATTTTTCGTTGGGAAAGCTTGAACAAAACTAGTGTAATTGTCACAAATAACTAAAACGTATTCAAATCCACCCTTGCACTTGTCCAGATGTAAGTAATCCATTGATACGACTTCGAATCGGGATGTGGATTCAATATTTACTAACGGTGCGCGATCTGGCTGATTCGGTTTTTGTCTTTCAAGCATTTGCATTGCTTCCGAACATGGAAATCAATATCTCTTGAAACGTGTGAGCAAAAAAATCTGCGACGTGCTAGATCAATAACTTTCTCACTACCTAAGTGTCCCAGATTCTCATGTAACTGTTGATATACAATATGGTGAAATTCGCTTTGGAGTATGACTTGTTTAAATTCTGTAGTTTTACGAATAACGATACTGTTTTGAATTGATAACTTTTTGAAATGATGTAATAATAATTTAGACTTACGAGAAAGTTTTCTCCATTCTTCTTTGTTCGGTCTTTCTCCCAAAAGGACTATTTGATAAACAGGATTAATGATTTCATCGTTTTGTTGACTGCAATAAAGTTTAACTTTATCAATGTGTTTTTACTGCGATTCCGGTTGCAGGGTAATTTCTTCTAAAATTTCTTCTAAAATTTCTTCGGTGTTTTCCATTTGCTATTTCTTACTAAACTTTCTCTAATTTCTAATACTGGTTCAAACATAATGTCTGCGTTCACACGCGAGCTTTTACACCTTATCTTAACAACGTTGCTTCCAGGGATCTTTGTACTATTATACACTTTTATATCCCCCAGCAAATCGGGTGCTACTGCGCTCTTGCAAATCAAATTTATAATTGCCTCTGTTCCCAAATTATCTAATTTCGGGATCGCTTTACGAAGCGTATCAGGTAAACTATTTGATTGTTCCTAATTCAAAACAAAATGTTCAATGATATTGTAGCCAATAACGGGGTTATTGATAGGGTCAACGGTAACCAAAAATGGAACGCTAAAACTATATTTGTCATTTTTGTAAAGTTTGAAATCAAATAGGGCGATTACCGCCAAGTTTATTTCTGAATTATTAGCAGCTTTTAACGAGATACCACCCGCATTGCCAACAATCCCCTCAACGGACTCGATTTTAACCTCCGGAAAGTTTTCAGTTAACCAGTTTTTGTTTATTAAACTGATCATGGAGCCTGTATCCCAAAGTCCTGTGCAAGGAATATTATTTAAACACATTTCAATTATCGGTTTCTCCCCAACTACTTTAACTATTTTCCGATGATGATTTGGCAATAGGGTTGTGTAATTTGACACAGAAAAGTCCTGAAATCTCCTTTCTCTCTCACAATTGTCTACCTGTTCAATAACTGTGCATATCGACTTTTGGTTGGTAAAAACTTTCTTTTGACTAGTTTTTGAACAATATAGTCCTGAATGGCATTTTGAACATTTATACAAACTTCTAGATTCTTTTAAACACACAATACATTTTAAGAACTTTTCATTCTCGGAGGTTCCATGCCCCGAAGTTTTTGTTCTTTCTTCTGTTTGCGCAGACTGATCGGAAATGTTCACTGGAACCGCAATTGAAACATTTTTCTCCCGTTGTTCGGCAATTATTACAGCAATTATTTTTAAATCGGTCACGGCGTTCTAGATAGCGGTGGAATTATGACTAATAGACTTGTTTATTTCTTCCATGTCCGCGCGAACAGATGAGAGTTCAGTTACTTTGGCAGTTGTCTTATCTCGGTGAGAAGAAGATTGTCCTTTTCCGTTTTAGTTTTGACTTCATGCCTTTCTTCTACAGAGTTAATTTCAGTTTCTTGTTTATTTTTAAAATGTTTTTCTGAAAGTTTCGTTTCATTTGCGACTGCAATATATAAGTGTTGCAACATAATTTCATCGGAAATGTTTATGTCCTTGAGCTCTTGTCTTAACTCATTTCTGTCATTACATTTTCGCTGTCCAGTTGAAATGGCGTGTAAAAAGCGACGTTTAAACTAATATTTCATCATACTGAGAATCTTACTCTTTACTAATAAGAACAACATTTTGTCTGAGGCTAATCACACGTACAACAAACTCTTGTGCTGATTCATGTGGAAATTGTGAAGCATTACTCAGTTCGGCAAAGAGAGCGGTAGCATTCTTTTCTTTGAAATGGCTTCTATGAATTTGTATCAGAGATGTTAAATTCAAAACGTCTCTGCTTTCTAGATATGCTCTCAAATGGTTGTCAGGGCTAATGGCTCTAATTACAGTATCACGAATTTCATTTTCTGGGAAACCCCTTTTCCTGCCATTTTGGATTTGGTAAGCAAGACTGGAATATGTTAGCCTGTCTTTCTGTCCAGCACTACCAATTGTCCCATTAAGTTTAAGATCCTTAAGTTTATAGATAGATTTCATCACATGCTCCTGTAACTGTGCGTTACAAGGGTTTTGCTTTGCTTCCTCTAATTTTATTTGACTGATCTTGGGTTTTACTTCTTGAGTTCTTTATCCAAATGTTCACGTACAAGGTCATTTAAATTCAAAAATAAGGACACGCCTTCATCTTCCAGCTTCCAATTTTCCTCTGGGTTAAGAAATCGCAACACATATTTCAGAAGAAAAACACTGTTACCTTATTTATCTGCTGGGATATCTATGTCCAATTTTTGACACACTTGCAGCAACCCATCTTCTTTCAGGGTACCAAGCAGCTGAAAGACCGCTCTCTCCAAATTTTCAGTCATCTTGTAGTATCTGAAGTCATGAGCAGGATCTGAAACAATAGGTACTTTCTTCTTTGCCTCCCATTTGAGTAAACTAAATTCCTTAGCTTAACTTAGTAAGTAATAAATTAGATTATGGTGAGATTGTTCTTTCCCTTTCTCAATTTTTTCCACTTAGTTTATATATACGCTTGTTGTGTTGCTTTATGTTTATGTTTTTTTTTTTATATGAGTATACTATATACAGGTTTTCAGATGAAACAAACTATACTATACCATGGCAGCCAGTACAACTCTTTGCATAAAATGTCAAAAAACAATACCAAATGACCAAAACAGCATTCAATGTGACGAATGTAATAAATGGATTCATCAAAAATGTTCCAACATACCAACTAAAACATTTAAACTACTTACAAATGACCACTCCCTTTCTTACTACTGTGAATACTGTAAATTCTACAAATGTAAACAATGCAAGAAGCACATCTATGATAATGAAAGAGGAATCTGTTGTGATATATGCAATACGTGGCTTCATCACACACTGATACATCGAAAATGCAGTAGTGTATATCTTAACAAAGCAATGACAGACAAGAATATACTTAAAAACTGGGAGTGTTAAATCTGCATGTAACAAAACTTTCCTTTTGCTAACATAGATAATCATGAATTGCTGTCAAATTCATTTAACTCCAACCTAAATTGTAAATGTATCAACACAGAATTGAAACTAAATAATAACCAAAACTTAAGATTCAACTTTGAACTTAGTGACCCCACCAGGAATGGAAACAATTTCAATCTATATCCTGATGTGTATGAAATTGAAAACATACTTCAGATGCCATTAAATTTTGGTTACTACCAAAGTCATGAATTACACAATTTCATAAAAAAAATAAACAAGGAAAAAAGCTTTGGCTTACTACACACAAATATCTGTTCACTGCAACATAATTTTGATGACCTACAAAACCTACTATATTACCTAGATTACAAATTCACAATCATAGCTTTAACAGAAACTTGGAACCCCAATGATAAAATTCACACTTTTAAAACATGATATTGACGGTTATCAAAACTATATAGGTATAACCGGCACAACTCAAAAAAGTAGGCGTGGTCTTTATATTAGAAATTATATTAGATTTATACCTAGTTTTTTATGATAAAAATTAATACCAATGCATATGGATTGAAATTATTGATTCCAAGGAAAGAAATACCCTACTAGGTGTATATTATATACATCCCAAAAAACAGTCAGACTACACGTTTATTGATGATTTTAAAAAAACTCTACAAACGATACATAAAGAAAATAAATTAAAAATAATATGTGGAGACTTCAACTATGACCTACTAAAATTTCAAAAATCCCACATAATAAGTACATTTATAAACAACATGATTGAAGAATGTCTGCAACTTACTATATTAGAACCCACAAGATATATAGGGCCAAATAAACCTTCCCTCATTGACAATATTTTCACAAATTGTATTGGAAAACAAATCACATGTAGCATCATTGTTGATAAAATGACTGATCTATCATCTATCTATCATTCCATAGAATAGAGAAAATTAAACGCTCAAGTCTATCATTATCTAAATATTTACTAGCATAGGGAGGTACCATAATTTGCTTAAAAAGTGACTTTTAATTATTATTGTTTTCCCTTTAATAGATAGATGAAGATGTTTCCATTTGGCCAGCTGCATAGAAATCTCATTTATTAACTTTTGGAAATTGTTATGTTCATATATTGGATCATTATCATTTGAAAAGGTTAATCCTAACATTTTTAGATTAGTAGTCCAATTTATATTTAGTGGGGTTAATTTTGAGTTTCTGTTTTTACTTAGCCAAATTCCTTTACATTTATTTAAATTAATTTTTGATCCTGTAGCATTTTGAAATATGGATAAGTTTGACTGTAAATATTGAATTGATTTCATACTTGCGAGGAAAAAATTTGTATCATCGCATATTGTGAAATTTTAGATTGAAAAGTATTTACGGCCCTGAAAAGGCAGTTAAGGAGGGTCTCTAAGTATTAGCTCTCAAATAGAAAATCTATTGCATTGTGGTTCCTTTAATGTCCTCGCTGCCCTGAAGTATTCCTACTTGCACGCCTGAGGGTACCCAGTGGGAACATCACGGTCCAACAACGTCCTGAAAACGTTGACGAAACGTTACAGAAGTTGTTGTAACGTTGTTTCAACGTCAGGTGAGCATGGGGTGTCTTTCAGAAACCCATTTTCTATCATTATTTCTATAAAGCGGGAATGAAAACAGTTTAAGTTTTGGACTTTCTAAAGATTGCGACTTTTGCATTTCAAATTTCACTGAAAATGTTTTAAGCTTTTATTCTATACATGACATGCATCCAATGCTAATTGGAACTTTTGTCAGACTCTGTTTCCGGAGAATTTTTGCTCCTCATCAAACTCTACGAAGGAAAGTGGATTGAAACTCTAAGCTTTAAAGCTGGACTGGACGAATTTGAGTGTGTTGGATTTCCCCATGCACATACTTGCTGGATGTGATGAAATTGTGTATTCAATTATTCTGTAAAATTATTTGCTGAATCTACATGAAAATTATTAAAAACAGTCCATGCTTCCATTAATATTCTCATGTTAGACGTTACTAAAATTCACCGGATTTATAAATTAATTACTTCTTTATTTGGATATTGCGTACGTGTTATAACTAGAAAATCTACTAAAGAAACCTTCCAATTTGGGAATGGCAATTTGGAGAGTTAAAATTTTGAAAATTAAATATGGGGAGTTATAAACATGGAGAATTACTGCATGGTCACGCACACTCTTTATAAAAACCACTCCCATTTCTTAACTCTCCATATTTTTATAATGTGGAGAGTTACGTTAACTCAACTCTCCAAGTTTTTTTTAGTGTAGAGTTTCGTTAACTCTAACTCTCCACGTATAAAGTCTTTACAGAGAGGTATTAGATTACTAGATTCTACTTAAAATTATTAGATTTATCCAGTTTTTAGTCGATATTGCTTAGAATTAGTACCTTTTCAAACATTTTGTTATGTAGACATTTTTTGAACATATAGTGTTGACCTTCTTATAATCCATAATTTTTCAATAATAAGACTTTTAAAATAATAATACCATATACCACGCTACGATTCTTTTAAGATTTTTCTCTTAAGCAGGTGTTTTTTTTAAAAACCCTTTTCCCTAAAAGTAAATTGTTCAGCAAAAAAGACGTCTATTTATGCTAAAACTAATTAACTATCAACGAAGATAGGAGTTTAAAAATCGTAGAAAAAATCAAATCTATTTGATTTTTTCTAAGATTATTATTTTTGCTGAAATTTTTGTTTCGACAAGAGGTAAGTGATTAAAGTGGATAAAAAACATGCGCAATAAAGAAAATTTAAAGTGACTATAAAACTTAACGGTGATAATGAATATT